>CAUYQG010265721.1:0-16044 GCA_963574415.1 Tarsius wallacei
AAGAATTGAGTACCATGTTTTCTCGCTCATTAGTGGACCCTGAATGCATATTATACTACAAAAAAGGGATTGGCAGTAGTGGGACACTACCAGGGGATGGGAAGAGGTCATATAATATCAATAAGGATGCCGGGCTCAGTGCCTCAGCCTGTAATCCCGCGCTTTGGGAGGCTGAGGTGAGTGAATTGCCCCAGCCAGCAGGTTCAAGACCCACCTGGGCAACTTGGAGAGACCTCATCTCTACAATAAATCAAAAATTAGCCAGGCGTGGTATCACACGCCTGTAGTTCCAGCTACTTGGAAGGCTGAGGTGGAAGGATTGCAGGATCCCAGCGGGTCGAGGCTGCAGTGGCCGGGAGCAGCCACTGCACTCCAGTCTGGGCAACAGAGTGAGACTCCAACTCAAAAAAAAGAAAAAAAAATATCAATAAGGGTGCCTGATCTTAATTCAGGTGAAGTGAGGTCCAATGGGAAGCCCAAAACTTCACCTGTATCTAAACCACTTATATATGCAATCCTGACTTGTACCCCACAACTTTAAAATAAAAATAAATACATAAAACAAAAATAAAGAAAATTGCAAAAGGAGTAAATTTTAAGTGTCATCACAAACAAACAAATGGTAAGTGTACGAAGTAATACATGTGTTAATCAGCTCAGTGTATACGTATTTCAAAACATGTTGTACATAATATATACCATTTTTGTTTTAAATTAAAAATAAATTTATTTTAAAAAATTTTGTCACTGACTAATAGAAAGACAATATTAAACTATAGAATCTCATGCCTAAATACTCAGAGTATTGAGATGATTTCAGTAAATAAAAAGCGAATTAATATTAGCATCAGAAAATTATTTTTAACTTCTCTTCAAGTTTTCCTCAGAGTGATTCTCCCACCTCCTCATGTTTATTTTCATTTGGACATTGACATTTTCCACTATGGGTCATTAAGGACACAATTGTTAGAGACCTGCTTAAATGTTTTCTTTTTAATTTTCTGATGGAAAATTCAAGTGAAAAAATGTCAGGTTATAACTTATAGCTTTTGCTATAAGCATAATAGCATTATAAATTCTGGTTATTAAGGGTAGGGTTATAAAAATAGGACTAGTCATTCTTCGTATTCTGATGTGAAATTCCAAATGTATACTCGCTGAAGTAATATATAAACAATATATTAATTCCTCTTCCTGATCTGCTACCACACAACTATAAGCCTTATGTTTATACAAATGACTAAATAAACTTGGGATGATAATCCAAACATACGAAAATAAAAGTGGTAAAAAAAAATTACATGGACAAATGTATAACATTATTAGTACAAGTTAAAGAATTTATTCAGAATAGCTTTATAATATTAACTACAAGGAAACTATGGTAGTAAGTTTTTACGTATATATATTTTATAAGGTTGTACTATGAAGGGCAACTGCCAAAAAAGACTAAGAAACTTTAAGTGCACACAATAATAAAGCACAAAAATACACATCATAGTATTCATCTGTAAAGACAATAATTAAAATACATTCAGGGGGAAGAAAACACTTTATTCTTGTATGATTGGAAGAAAGAAGAAAAAGAAGCTTGCCTCATAATGATACAATTGAAAAGAAGATAGAATAGTATGGGAACTCATTACTCTGTATGGAACATTGTCTCTTTCATCTGTTATCATTTCTAAAACTTTTTCTACAAGGGCAGTATAATATAACTTTAGAAAAATTCTCCATTACAATGATCAACTCTATCTATTTTTACTACTTTACCAGACCTAATTTCTTCTAGTAAGATGTTTTACATTTTTACTAAGTAGGGATAGCAAAGTGTTACAGTTTGAATGCCCCCTCCAAAAGTCTTTTAAAATTTAATTGCCACTGTAATGGTATTAAAAAGTGGAACTCTTAAAAGCTAACAGGTCACAAGGGATCTTTCCTTATGGGTGGATTTGTGTTGTTATTGCAGAATCTGGTTTGTTATCCTGAGAGTAGATGGCTATAAAGATGTGTTCAGTTCTCACTTGTCCTTCTACTTTTCAACATAGCAGGATCCAACATGAAGGCCCTAACCAGATGACAGCACCTTGATAGGGGGCTTCCCCACTCACAGAACTTGAGAAATACACTTAAAAAAGAAATTAGATTCAGGAAGTGCATGTGAAGATTGGCAAGTACGCAGCAAGAAGGTGAGGTTTGAGCTTCTCCCAATCCCTCTTCCCCAGCAGAGCGCATGGTACTCAATGAGTGGCTTTGTATCTCATATCCTTTCTCCCTACTGTTTCATCCTTGTGCCTGGGTGCAATGGTTAGAGCCACTTATGAGTGAGAACATGTGGCATTTAGTTTGTTTCCATGATAACTCACTTGGTCTCCAGCTGTGTCCATGTTGCAGCAAAGGACATGATTTTGTTCTTCTTTATGGCTGTGTAGTATTCCATCTTGTATACTTACCACATATTCTTTATCCAGCCCACCGTCAATAGTTATCGGAGTTGGTTTTATGTTTTTGCGAATAGTGCTGCAATAAATATATATGTGCAAGTGTCTTTTTGGTAGAGTGATTTGGATATATTCCTGAGAGAGATTGTGGGGTCTAAAGGCAGCTCCATTTTTAGTTCCTTCAGAGATCTCCCCATGGCTTTCCACAAAAGTTGAAATAGCTTAAATTCTCACCAGCAGTGTATGAGTGTTCCCTTTTCTCTGCATCTCAACACCACCTATTTTTTAAAATTCTTTCGTGATACCTATCCTGACTGGTTTTGATGTGTATCTGGTTCTTTACTCACTTTTTAATTCGCTTATTATTTTACTCCTGTCAATTTTTTTGATGTCCTTATAGATTCTGGATGTTAGACATTGTTGGATGCATAACTTGCAAATATATTCCTATTCTATGGGTTGTCTCTCTACTCTCTTGAAGACTTCTTTTGTTGCATAAAAATGTTTTAACATGATAAGGCCCCATCTGTCAATTTTAATTTTTGCTACATTTTCTTTTGAGGACTTGGTTATAAATTCATTGCCTAGGCCAATGTCCAGGAGGGTGCTCCCTAAGTTTTCTTCTAAGATTCTTATACTCATCAATTGAGATAAAATGTCTGTCTTTCCATCTATATTGAAGGCCTTAAGTGTCATATTTGTGCTGGGGTTTTTTGGTAGGTCAATATTTCTCTTTTACAGGGTGTGCAAAACAAATGTATTTATAATGATAATTGTAGAAAGAACCATCTATTATCCCCAAATAATAATATTTTTCTCATATTTTAACTTATGTTGTGTTTTTTATAGCTGGCCACCAAATACTTCTGATTTTCCTCAGAATACATGAATGGACTGTACATTCTCAATCCTTAGAAATTAGTTTTAGGGAAAGTTTGCCTGGTGTAATTCTCAAACTTTTTTGAGCATCTGGACTCACCAAAGGTCTTGTTAAAACATAGATTGCTAAGTCCCAAACCCAGAGATACTAATTTGGGGATTCTGAAAGTAGAGACAGAAACTTTACCTTTGTGAGAAGTTCCTAGGTGATTCCAATGTAGCTGGTCAAGGGAAAAATCTCTTAGAACTTCAGTTTCATGAAATGTGAGTGGAAAGGAAATAACATATAGAGTCAACGAGTGACTTGCAAATCTCTCTCTTTTATTTCATTTTTTCTGTCTACCATGGAAATCTTCAACATCTACATGGGGGTTATGTTATGATCCTGAATCCCGAGCTGAGGGAATGAAGCAGAGACTATGTCATGCAATACATATGTGGTACACATGTAACATGCGAGATGACTGAATCACATTGCTTCAAATAATATTTTCAGGTTGCTGGTTTCCATATCATACATAACCTAATCCAATTTTACTAATAATCATACTGTACAACAAGTTTTTAAAAACGAATATTTGACATAAGCAGAAAATAATTTCTATATCTCTTTTTCTTAAGTGCTCCAGAATTAAACATGCACTTATTTTTATATTGTCTAGATTAAATAAATTTCTACTTCAATTTAAATGTGTATAAGAAATTGTTTATAAGTGATAATACAAATTAAAATGAAGTATACATTTATATAGATCAAGTTTAATAAAATTTACACTACTAGTATTTTGTAAAATCTGATTTTGAATAACTAAAAATAATTGAAGACTAGTGGTTTGCATCGGTTAGGGTAATAATTGCTTAACAGGATAAAATAATATAAATAGAAGTATAATAGATCAAATATAAAACTTACAGTTTCAAATAAATTAATAAATATTTTATTTTTCAAATATGTGAAATTCAGTTGACCAAAATTTTATATTGAGGTTAGGAAAAATATTCTATGTTATCTCACAATCATAATCTAATAGATAGTGAGACTATTTCCTATAAATAAAATATATACCTTCAAAATTGTAGCCTTTTTAAATGACTCCAGTGTACTGATTATTATTTTTCTCTCAAGTCTCAGAATTTTTAACTTTAAAATACCAAATTGAAGATTCCTTTATATCTTATATTCTGTGTATTGGCATTCAGATGGTAGTACTGGAAACATTCTAACTCCCATACAGAAAACAACCTTTAAACCAATTTCATTTGACATATCTTGAAAAATCATATTACACATATGAATCAGATTAATGTGTCTTAAATATTCTTCACTTTTATAAGATTATATCAGCACAATGAGATCATTCAATTTAAAAAGATTAAAGTACAGAGACTTACGAATTGAAAAGATAAGACAATTTTTCATTGTTAGATCTATCTGATTATAGTACAGCAACAAACTGCATATCAAATGCTGTTGAAGAAAAGTGAATGATTTTGGCTTTTCTCTCAGCAATACATTCAACTGTTTTATGTTCATTAAATCACTACTTAAGATAATTTCTGTGTATATATTTATTTGGCAATTTTAACAATAAAATTTTATATTAAATTATTATTGCTTAACTTCAGTATAATGTTTAGCCATACTATTTATGTAGTATCTACTATGTGGTATGATATGCATAATTTATCCCATAGCCTTATCAGGAAAAATTCTTATAACATAAAATATCTCATTTGAAATAATAAGGACCCTCAAAAAACGAAGAAGCATCAAATCACTTTGAAAATCTTGGCAACCAATAGATATTCTTGTTTACACGGTTGAATTTTGGAGAAAATGAAAATGTCCAACTTCACCAATTTTTAAACATTTGTGTTTTATTTTTCACAAATTGGAGGCTGAGAAAACACTATATGAGATTGTATATGTTATTTTTCATTGCAGGATTCCAATAAATCAATGAATTATTTGGCATAAAGAACTATCTAAAATTTAAATTAAAAAACTGTGAAAACTATAAGTGCAGTCTATGTATCATTCACAAACCTCACAAAAACTATGTGTGATATAATGTGTGTGTATGTTTTTGTGTGTCCACTTCAGGAATTTTAGCAATATCATTACCATCCATAAAAATCCAGATTGTTGGAGGCTCTTTAATAATGGATGATCTGGAAAAACTGGGCATATATTAAATAAAAAAACAAGGAGCTAGAAAAATGTAGGAACTGCTTCTCCGCCACTTTATATTTTCTCCTAGAGATATGTGGGTCAACACTATAGATTACCTCAATACATCAATAAGCTGAGTACTGTAGTTTGAGGATTGCTCATCAAAACTCATAAGTACTTGGAGAAAAGTGAGCATTGTTTTTTCATAGAACCTATAAACTGAAGCTTGGCACTGTTCTTCTTAATTATTTATGATGCTAAGTCATAGCTGGTAGAGAGAACAAGTTGTACATCAATTTTCTTTATGCTGACTTGGTGATTGCGATACTGGTGAACATTTGAAATTTAGAATGTTAGGTTTCTAACATTTAAATTTCCCAATCATTTTAAATATTGTGCCTCTACTATATGGAAATTAAAGGTAAAGTAAATCAAAATTATAATTGCTGCTGATAAATCTAATAAGCACCTTGATATCCAGCATTATTCTGCATCTATAAGAGTTTATTTTATAGCAAAGCATTAATAGTTAGAGATCCTTTAGTCTATTTTAATTGGTTAAAGTAATCAGCCGTGGATAATAAGTTTATCTTGAGGCAACAAACACCGTACTACCGTGGTATTCAAACTGAAATTAGAATAATTACACTATTGTAAATTGAATTGGATATGGAGTTTCAAAATAAGAAAATATTTCTTATTTATTCTGAGCTTGTTCACAAAATTTATAAATAACTTTCAGAATTTTAGTATGTTATATATTATATTTTTAAAAGTTATTTATTTCATTATGATATTGGCTTGGTTTTAGAATTGTACTTCTATTTGAATATGAGAATTTTATATTTAGTATTGTAGTTTTTATATGTTTTGAATTTTCATCTTTAAATTATTTTCTTAAACAAATTGCAAATTGTATGTGTTTTAAAAAGCTACAAATATTTGCTGACCCGAGAGGGCATGCTGTTTACAAATAAAGAATTTATAATTGTGAACATATATTTTTGAGAACTGCAAAATCAGTATATGGTAAATTCCAGTTGAATGAAATGCTAGCATCCCCATAATTATATGGCTCTAAAATAATAAATTTTATCTGATACTGCATAAAACTATTAACCTCGTTCTCCTTATACCACACTGTTTTTTTTTTTAAGTTCTAGCTTGAGTTTTATTAGCTTTTATATTACTCTTTGGCCTTGCCTATGCTTCATGATCTTATATTTTATGAAATATGTCCAGGGAATATTTTCAGTGTACTAAGTGGAACATATAATCATTAGCAGACTTGTTTAATTTTTCAGCATCCTGAAGGCAATCAATTACTTATAATTATCTCACCTTACTTATTTTTAGATCACCATTGCATATATTTTAAGTGAATTTTTTCACTTAGTTGTAGTATTTCACACATCACTCAGCACACCTGTCCCCATTATCGCTGATTTACTATGACAAGTGAAAGCAAATGGTATTGACAAATCCTTCTTGAATGTAATCACTCAACAAGCGCCCTTCTGAATCACGGAATCATAGTTTAACTGAAATTTAATATTTTGATCTGCAAGAAGTAACCATTTTTACATTTTCAGACAAGAGATGCTTCCATATTTGTTTATACTTTTCAGATGATTTTGTTCAGTTACTTAGACAACTGTTATACCTTTTTCTGATTAGTAGTACACTGAACAAGTTGTATAAATGCTAATTGCACAAATAGATAGAAAATAAAAACCTTGATATATCACTTTGGTAATGTATGTCTCGTATTTTTTTGTCCTTCAGTAGTCTTGCAGAAAAACTGAGATTTTATTTTATAAAATGTAACAACACAATATTTTAAAGTATTCAAAATAAAATATTCAAAATATTTAATAAAATATTTACGATAACATATCTAAAATAAAACTTAATTAATTTTACTAGCAAGGTAATACAGATAGTCATTCTTATTTGATTATATCAATTTAATGCATGTAATTTCATTCCAAACACATATTTGATCATTATAGTACAAGAATTGATATAAATTTAGTAACCATAATATGCAAATTGAAGATTTTTCCTTTTTCCATAGCAAAAAAGATAAAAAGCATCAAGCTTCCAAAATTATCACATTTCTATATAATTATAAGAACAATACTAAATAAGCATTTATATTTGATCTGCACAAAAGCATGGTTTGAATGATAAAATATTGTAGATTTTTATATATTATTTTTTATGCCCATAAACTAAATAAAAATTATTTAGTCCAAGTTTATTTTAAAGATTTCTGAAAGTATTGTGCCACAGAATTAAAAGACACCATTTTTGCACCACAAAATAAAAATGCCACAAGTGATGCCAGCAAAATGTTTTCCCCTGGGAGATAGAAGTTATCTGAATTTAATAAATACATTAAAAATGAAGACTTGTTTTGTTCTAAATTAGAGTCAAATAATGAATACAATTATTTACTGTGCATATCACCAATGTAGTTAAAAAATTTTAAAGAGTAAACTATTTTTTAAGTGACTCACTTTAACTAACAGTTTGACATCAGATATTTTCTGTGACTTATAAGCAGAAAAATCTAGACAGGTATTTGTATAAGCACATAGTTATGACGAAAACATTTTTAAGAATTTGACATAATTTTTACAAATTTCTATTAACAGCAAAATTTATAGCACACTTGAATTAACTGCAAAGGAAAAGCAGGAGAGATGGGGGTGGGATTAACATTAATTTTGTACATTATAGTTTCTTTTAGATGTTTGAATTCTTATAGATCTCAAGAAATTCATTAAGAGTTATTTATGTTGGTCCAATATGTTCACCCTGTTAGATTCAAAGTAGTGCATTTCAAATTGAGAAATAAAAACTCTTATGCTACTTTTAATTAAATGAGAAATTTATGTTCGGTCTATCTAGAATAAAAAATTGTTCTACTGTGCTTGTTTTTATCTTAATAAAGTTAAACATTAAATTATAAATTCTTCCCTCCAATAAACTGTGAATTACTTTTAGGCATATTTCATAATTAAAATTATTGTGGAAAACATAACTTTTAATTATTAATTTACATATATATATTTTAAAACAACAACTATTTTATTATATCTCATGGATTCTGACCAGGGAACTTGGGCAAGGCTCAGCAAGACAATTCTGCTTCTTATAGAAGAGTTGATTTTTTTTAACAGACATGTCTCACACTGTCACCCAGGTTGGAGTGCAGTCATGTAATCATCGCTCACTGCAGCATTGAACTCCTGGGCTCAAGCAATCCTCCTGCTTCAGTCTCCCAAGTAGCTGGGAAGACAGTCAGCTTGAAGTGTATTTTAAGGTCTCTCCACAGTAGTAGACTGGTAGCGAAGCTGGTTTGGAAGATACAAGGCCACTTTGTTCTCTTGTCTGGGGCTTTGACCGGGATGGCTTGAAGGTTAGGCTCACCTGGGACTGTTACTGGTGCACCTATGTGTAGCCTCTCTAATATGCCAGTCTCAGGGTAGTCAATCTTCTTACGTGATAGCCGTCTTCCCTAGGGCAACTATCCCATGAGCACCAGGCAGAAATCGCATGTCTTTTGTGATCTGGCCTCAGAAGTCATACAATGTCACTTCTGCTACTTTTATTGGTTGCAATCAGTAAAATGTAGCCATCCCAGATCCAGAAGAAAAGGAATTGGACACCACCTTTAGTTAGGGTGTGGCAAGGTCACTTTGTAGAAAAGCAAGCAGGATAGTGCAGCATCTTTGGAAAATATATTCTGCCACAGTTGCCGTCTGGTCACAATTTACATTCCTGCCAAATGCAAAATATATCTTGCACTCTGATGCTTAGTTCCATTTCAGCATCAACTCAAACTCCAGGATCTTGTCATAGAAATCAAGTCCAGGTGCAGATGAAGTTCTTCATGCCATTTCTTGGGTACAGTTCATCAAGTATGGTTTCTCATTCAGAATACCTGCAAACCAGATACTTGTAGTCCGGGAGGGCTAGGAGCTCTGGACTCAGAATCCTTTGACCCGGGTAGCTTCCTATTAATTTATATTGTAGTAATTTATTTAGTTTTTATATCCCATGTATTATAATCTTGCTATGTTATAAGTAGTCCAATTACTTTCAATAGATAATTTTCTACAATGCTCACAATAACTCCCTGAGATCAATGTTTTTACCCTCATGTGGCGTCTTGAGAATCTGAGCTTTCTGTCATTTGTGACATGCCCCAAATCACAAAGCTACTTTCACAAGAAAGATTTGATCTCTTTTTTTTAATATGAAAGCTCAGCATTTTTATGTTTATACAATGCACTGCCAAGATTATTGAGAGAGCTGTCCACATTTGCTGTCTTTTCTTCCTCGCTTTCTATGTTTTCCTGTTATTTGAATTTGGTGTATATTTCCACTACGTATGGCAAATGGTCTCTGGATTGCTACACACAATCCTTTCTTTGACAAATAGGTTCTATATATGCAAACTTTGTTTGTTTCATTTGACTTAGTTGGCTGATCTAAATAATACATTTAAAAAAGAAGATTTAGTTCTCTCTCCGTTTTTACAATTCCATTAACGTATTGTTTGTCTATAGTGAATATGAGGTTTCAAATAGGAATTAAAAGAAATGTTTTCCACCTTTGTAATGTGACCAATTTATACAAAGTTCATACAAGAGGAGACAACCTGTAATCCTATAGTGTTATTTAGTTATACATCTCAAGAATTAATTATTGAATAAAGAAAAAAACGATTTTTTATCTTGTGTCTCAGTCTCCCCACAAAGCTTCCAAATTTGTACCAGGTGCAGAATGGTAAACAAACACATACATACATGTGTTTATACACAATTAACCCAAACTACATTCTAGGTCTACTAGAATCCATCATGAACTCATAAACTGGAAAAAATTAAACAACTTATCTAATATATATTATTTATATATTATTTTAATATTATATTTTGGTCCCAAAATATAATATTAAAAACACAGTCTGAGGAAAATAAATATTGTCTTTAAGCCATTAACTGTTTCAGTTTTTACATTTTTAATGTTAACAGTCAATTAACTCCTCCTTAGAATCCTCATCTATAAAATAAAAAATAGAATTATAAGTTCATGCTTTTTCAATCTCTTTCATTACTATTGTATAGTATCACTATAGCAATCTTTCACTTCTTTGATTAAATCACTTTGTAGGTGTTTTATTGAATTTGTAGCTATTATAAGAGAAATTACTTTCATGGGTATTTTTTTTTACTGTTGTTGGAATATAAAAATGTTACTAATTTTTACATGTTGACTTTGCATCCTGCAAATTTACTAAATTTGTTTATCAGTTCTAATAGTTTTTCGTGAAGCATTCAGGGTTTTCTAAATCTAAGATGATATTGTCTGCAAACAATGACTATTTAACTTTTTTTCTTTCCAATTTAGATGTCCTTTATTTCTTTTTCATGTCTGATTGCTCACAAAACAAAAATGAAGATATTTCATGATCATGGATTTAGAAGAATCAACACTGTCAAAATGTCTATTTTGCCTAAAGCAATCTACAGATTCAATGTGACTCCCTACGAAAATACCAAGGATATTATGGACAAAAATAGAAAAAAAAATTCTAAAATTTACAGGAAACCACAAAAGACTGAATAGTCAAAGAAAACCCTGAGATAAAATAAGAAAATGAGATTTAAAAATGAGGAATAAGAAGATATCGCATTACCTGACTTCAAAATATTGCCATAAAGCTATGGTAACCAAAACAGCATGGTACTGGCAAAAAAAAAAAATAGACACATAGACAAGAAAACCCAGAAATAAATACATACATTTTTAGTCAATTAATTTACAACAATAGTGTCAAGAAAATACATTGAGGGGTGGGGAAGATGGTGGCCGAGGCAGTCACACTATGTAAGCCCTGGTGTGAGTGAGTGAGTGTGTGGAGAATTTTGCGTAAGTGCTGTTGAGAAGTGGGCGGGTGAGTGGCTGGCTGAGTGAGGGCTAGGGAGCTGGCGGCCAGGGCTCTCCTGGTGCCGTGGCTGGTGCCGCAGCTGCCTTGGACCCTAGCAATCCAGGATGCAGAAGTCGAGTGCCTTTTTTAAAAAATCAACAAATCCTTCCTGGGAAGAAAACACTGGGAGAGACTGGCTAAGTGGAGGGTCGTGAGCAAGTAGCCAGGCCCCTGGTGCAACAGCTGGTGCTGCAGCTTCTCGGCTTGGTCCCTGGGTCGTCCCAGGTTGCAGAAGCCAAGCACTATTTTTTTTTACGCAGACAAAAGTTTTCCTGTGAAGAAGTGGCGAGGAGAGACTACTGCCCCAGGCTCAGCCTCACCAATGCCAGCTCCAGGTGTTGCCTCACCACTTCAGTACCTGGCCAGACACTAGCAGCAGGGGCTGCAGAGGGAGTCCAGAGGCTGAGGCCCATGAAAGAGGACAAGAGAGGCACCCCACCACCATCCTGGAGGCAGGGCAGGAAAGCGCTCCAACTTGCTCACCCTGTAACAACAGACCCACTCTCTGTGACTGGTGGACACGCTATTCAGGGATTGATCCTGACCCAGAGGGAATATCCGGAAAGCACACACTTCGGAGGATTGCTGAGTCCCAGGCCCTCCACCCCCCTACCCTGATCCAGCCTTGGGACAAAGGGTGTGACCAGAAAAGGAGGAGGAAGAACTCCAAAGAGATCAGTGGCGAGTTCAGGGCTGACCCAACCCCCCTCCTCCGCAGCAATCCTCTGAATGTCAGACCCACATAGCTGGGCCACAATTGAGAGGATCAAACCCAGGCAGAGCCTGGATGTCAGTCGCCAGAGGAGAACCCCATTCCAGGAGAGGCCTGGCTGGGGCAACCTCGTGAGAGTACATACCTGGGGAAGAGATGTCCTGTACCTCCCCACCAGAGATCTCCCTGACCATAGGAGAGCAGGAGGGGAAGACCACAGCCCCACCCATCTCCATGGTCCCTCCTCCTTCCCTGCTCCAGACACTCAGGAGAGAGTGAAAGAGGTGGCTCTGCAGGAAAGACCCGATTAGAGGAACAATTACAGAGCCTGCCACAAGAGGGCAGGTTTGTCTGTTTTTGTTTTTTAAATTTTCAGTTATTTTTTAATTAAAAAAAATTTTTTTGACTGCTTGTTAGTTCATCTATTTTTAAAATAGTTTTCCTTTGTGCATGAATGTGTATGTGAGGGTTTGATCTGCACCCCCCTCCAAATTTTTTATTATTCTTTTCTGTTTCTTTTTTTGTCGTTTTCTGTTTTTGTGTGTATGTGAATGATTTGAGTGTTCATCTTTCGATTTTGCTTTGGTTTTTGGGTTTTGTTCTTTTGTTCTTCTGGGTCTTTTTTATATTCATTATTTTATAGTTTAAGGGGCACGTCAATAGATGTGTGAGGGTTTGATCTGAATCCCTTTTTTTCCCTTCGGTCTTTCTGTTTTTCTTCTCTGTTCACTTTGTGCTAGGCATGTGTGTGTGTGTTTAGTTTTCTTGGGGGTCTTTTTTGTTGCTGATTGTTTTGTTTCACTTTGTTGTTATTCTGGTTTGTTTTTGAGTGTGTATGTATGTGTTCAATTGCTTTTGCATTGATTTCTGATTTGCATTGTCATATAGAGTGGTAGTGGGGAGTGGGTCTCAGGAAACACATACCACAATAGGTGAGCATTTTAATTTGCAAGTGGTATCTGATTCCTAGCATTGCATCCCCCACTTTATTTGAATTTTAAAAACTACAAGAGACAGCAAAGCTTCCCATACACCCTGCTATTTCATAATAGAACAAATCCAGAGCCCAGATCAGGGAAGAATAGAGGTCTGAACAAACATCAGAAGGGAAAGCCTCTCCCACTGACACTGAATAACAGAACGAAAGAGAAAAACAAGAGATCTGTCACAAATGAGGAAAAGCCAAAGGAAAACCTCAGGCAATTTCAAGTGTGCCAAAGACAAAACTCCTGAAAAATCAGACCTTGGTGCCCAAACAATGGAAGTCACCAAAGACTGTCCCCAGAATATGATAGGGATTAGGGAATGGTTGGAAAGAGTGAATAGGACTCAAGAAAGACAAGATGCAACACTGAAAAAAACTTGTAACAGAAATTTTGGCAATAAAAAATTTAATCCAGGAAATAAATAACAAGATGACAAGCATGGAAAGCAGAATTAATCTAGCTGAAGAAAGAATTCCAGAACTTGAAGACCAGAACATGGAATTAACCCAATCTCTAAAAAACACAGAAAGAAGACTCAGAAAGAAAGAACAAAGCCTACAAGAGATGTGCGATTATATCAAGAGGCCGAACCTATGACTGATTGGTATCCCAGAAGAAGAAAGGGAAATGGAGAACAACTTGGAACAAGTATTCCAGGAGGTAATCCAAGAAAACTTTCCCCATCTCACCAGAGAGGTGACCAGTCAAGCGCAAGAGATTCAGAGAACCCCCACAAGACACAAATGAGAAGACCAACCCCCAGATGCATAGTAATTCACCTACACAAAGTAGGCACAAAAGAAAAAAACCCTAAAGGGAGCAAGAGAGAAAGGTCAGACTACCTACAGGGGAAAAACCAATCAGAATAGCAGTAGACCTATTGACAGAAACACTACACACAAGAAGGGTCGAGTCCAATATTCAAAGTCCTCAAAGATAAACAATTTCAACCAAGAATTTCCTACCCAGCCAAGTTCAGCTTCATCAGTAATGGAGAATTAAAATCCTTCCCAGACATTCAATCCCTAAGAAATTATACAGCTTCCAGACCAGCTCTATAGGAGACACTTACAAAGTTATTAAGCACAGAAGAAAGAAAGAAAAAAAAAGAATGACTACAAGAAAATAAATTGGGGAAGGGCAGTCTCTTAAATAAAGGGTGCTGAGGAAACTGGATACCCAGGTGGAGAAAAATAAAACTAGACTCCCATCTCTCACCAAATCAAATCAAAATAAATCCCTTTCTGTAAGTTGATGCAAAATAAATATCAAAAAATTAGCAGCATGTTTATTTGCCAATGACACTGTGAAAACGGAACCTAGAAAGTAATTTCATTTACAATAGCTGCAAATCAAACACCAAGAAATGAACTTATTCAAAGAAGTGATAGATCACTACAATGAAAACTGGAAAACTTTGACTAATATTTAAGACTGACAACTATGAAACCACTAGAAGAAAACATTAATAAAACACTTCAGGACATTGCACTTGGTGGTGATTCCTTGGGTAAGACCTCCAAAACACAAGCAATCAAAACAAAAATGGACAAATGAGATCACATCAAGCCAAAACGTTTCTGCATAGAAAAGGAAACAAAGTGAAGAAACAACCCACAGAATGAGAGAAAATATTTGCAAACAAGTCATCTGACAAGGAACTAATAACCAGAATATATAAAAAGATCAAACAACTTGTTAGAAAAAAACCAGTTAAACAATGGACAAAAGACTAATAGACATTTCTCAAAAGAAGCCATACAAACTGCCAATAGGCCTACAAAAATATTTTCAACATCAGTGCCAGATAAATGTAGATCAACGCTACCATGAGATATAAACTCACCCCAATTAAAATGACTTTTATTTTTAAAAAATGCATTAATGAATGCTGGCAAGAATGTGGAGAACGGGAAAGCATCATTCACTTTTAGTGGGAATATGAATTATTAAGACTCTATGGAGAACAGTATGGGGGTTCAAAAAAAGGAAACCCAAACCAAAACTAAACTAGAAAACTGCCATATGATCCAGCATCCCCACTGGGAAAAGAAAGCAATAGGAGTAAACAGAGAGAGATCTGTGCTCCCGTGTCTATTGCAGCACTAAGCACAATGGTGAAGATACACACTCAACTTAAGTGTCCGTCAATGAATGAATGGATAAAGAAAATGTGGTACATATGGGCAATGAAATAACATTCATCCATCAAAAGAATGAAATTCTGTCATTGGCAGTAGCATGGATGCAACCGGATGACATTGCGTTAAGTGAAATAAGCCAGGAACAGGACAAGCATCACATATTCTCACAAATATGTGGGAGCTCAAAAAATTGAATTATTGGAGATACAGAGAGAAGGATGGTTGGTAGAAAATGGGAAAAGTAGTGGGGAGATTAGGAGGAGATGATGTTGGGTTCAGAAACAGGAGGAAAAACATCTAGTGTTTGGTGTCATAGAATAATATTAGGCTACTTACTTTGTTTTGCTTAACACTATATTTTGGAAGACTTTCTATATCAATATACACAATATTTTTTGTTGAATCTTTTTCATTTCACCTTATGCTTTTCCCAAAACTGTCTTACAGGTCTCAGAATGTATTTAGGCAAAAAATAATATAATTCAATACATTAAATTTTTTTGATTTCTGTAACATAAAATTTTTTCAAGGTTACTTTTTTTCTATTTTATTCTGAAAATCTCTAGTTTACTTCTTATCTCCCTTTAATATAGTTTATCATCAATTATCGTTAACTTGCAACTCTTCTTTTGAATATTTGCATAGCCTTTTACAAAATATTTTTGACATTATAAAAAACAATTTTTTTCCTAAAGATTTACTGCA
>CAUYQG010265729.1:0-14266 GCA_963574415.1 Tarsius wallacei
TGTAGTTCCGGCTACTCAGAAGGCTGAGGCGGAAGGATCGCTGGAGCCCAGCAGGTCGAGGCTGCGGTGGCCGGGAGCGGCCACTGCACTCCAGTCTGGGTGACAGAGTGAGACTCCGACTCAAAAAAAAAAAAAAAAAAAGGAGGCTATACAAATTAATCACAGGCAACTCCATCCTCTATTAACACATAAAAATTATAGTATGTCATAGTTCATTCTGAAGTTTATTGTCATAAATACTGAATAATCTATGTTATGACATGATATTGACATCCTACTTTCACCAATAACCCAGGTACTAGAAAATTTATGCAGTGATGATGCCAGTTAAGCCACAATTCTTGATATAGTTCTCAGTAAATGAACATTGACAGTTGAAATCAACATTTTGTAGTTGAATAGTTGAGCAAGGAGGAGTTCTTTCCCATAGCCACCACACTATTAAAATTTGAATGAATAAATGAGTCTGATCTCTAGATATTTTCCTTAGGATGCTGTAAGATATTACAGTATAAATGTAAATAGTTCTAGGTTGACTAGTGTCAGGTGCAACTTCTCAGTTTTGTTGTGTGTAGGCTATAAAGTAAACGATTACCTGCTGGTTTTTCCTGTGTATGCAGCATTATTCGATTCTACTGTGAACTATTCAGTTATTTCTCAGATGAATATATTTGGCTGCTAGGCTATGGATTTTTATAGAATCAATTAACTTAAGATTCTACCACCCAGCAGGCTGAATACAAGAGTATCATTTTAGTTTTTTTTTTAAATAACAAATACCTTTTGTGAAAATTTCAAGGAAGAAATATGAGCAAAATGAAATTCTGGCTCTACAGCTGCTATACTAGAATCAATTGTTTTAAAATAGCACGAACTGGTACATAATGGAAGCTCAATAAATGCAGTTCTAATGCTGCTGATATTAGGGAGAGCACCTAGTTACATTGTAGATGACCACTCATCTTCCACTTCCTGGTGTGAGCCATGCCATCCATGGCTCCCAGATGCTACTGTGCCATTCTAAGGAAAGTATCATAGTGTAGTGTTCAGAGCAAGAACTCTGGAGCTGGACTGCCTGGACTTGAATCCCTGCTCCTTCTAGCATATCTGTGTGAATTTAGGCAAGTTGTTTAAACTTTTAGTGTCTCAGTTTTCTCATCTGGAAAATGAGGATGATGAAAATAATAGTTCCTGCCTCCTGGGGTTTTTGAGGTGATATGCTTGGCACACAAGAAATAAAGCCCTGAAAAACCTACAGTCAGTATCTTGGCTTTAGAGTACCTTTGTCTCAATGCCATTGCCTGTATCTTCACTCTGCTTCTAAAACTAATTTTCATGATCAGACCTTGGATCTTGTCACCACATGGAAATCATCTATTTCTGACCCTCTGCCTTTTGTCCTTTCAGTTGTCTCACTTTCTAAGTCCTATCATCTTTGGTTCTTAAATGTGTGAAGATTTCTAGTTCCTTATGATTTCCCTTTGCCTTCTGAGTAACGTATCTCAGTTGGATTAATTGTTTTCCTTCTTCCACCTGCATCTTTTAAACTTCTCTTGCCAGCACCTTCAACCTTCTTGCCCATCTACCATGCAATGTCGAATCCTGGATCAATCTGACCCGGAGCATTGTGGTTTCCAAGAATGAGAACAGTGACAACCCTGTCAGATTGATCCAGGATTTGACATTGCATGGTAGATGGGTGAGAAAGTTGAAGGTGCTGGCAAGAGAAGTAGATTAATGTCACTGGGAAAAGTTAGGGTCTCCAATCCTAAATAGACTCTCAAAACCACCAGGTGTGATCCTTCCAGGTTCCTTTCTTATTTCCTTTCAGCTTCTTTTCCTACTTCTTACACCAAATTGTTCCAATCTTTATGACTTTTCTCATGCCTTTTACCCTAGACCTTTCCCTTTACCACACTTAGGAGAATGAATTCTCTTCACTTCTACCATTGATTTTTCAGAAGTCTTCCTTGTACCCATATTTCTCTTCTCCCTCTTTCCTTAAAGTACAAGATTAGTTTCTCTGTTGACATTGTGGGTCCTGTCTGCTCTCATTGTCTTTGACACTCTAATTCTGCAGTGATTTCTTGTAAATCTTTTATATTTTGAACCTCTTCCTCACCTCTGGTGCTATGCTTAAGTTTCGTTCATCTTAAAAACTAAACCTCATGGTCCTCTGTTCCTCTCTAGCCTTATGTTTCTTTGTGAAGCATGACTGAATTGTCTTCACTTTCTCATCTCTTATTTATTCCTCAGTCTCCTGTAATCTGACTTCCTTCCTATTCTGCTTGCTGACTGTATTGGATTCTTATTTTCTTACCTTACTTGACCTCTTTGCTGCATTGTTAGATAATTTCTTCTCAAAAGTCCTTTTTGTGGGTTCTCCCTCATTTCTGGTTGTCTTCTTTCCTTCTAGCTACTCATTTAACAACTCCTCTGTGGACTCTTATTTCTTTCCCTGCTTTTTAGATGATGGTGCTCAAAAGCCTCTCTTCTGACTCACAAGCTCTGTCTGTATAATGTATTCCACTTTGAAATTCAATCCATAAATCAAAGACTCCCAGTTTTATGCCTCTAGCTTCATACCCAAATTGATCATGTGATTCTCCAACCTACAACTCAAACTTATTCTTAGTACTGAATTTAAAGCTCTTTGGGATCTGACCTCTGTTTACCTTTCAGGCTGATTCCTGACACATCTTTATTCTAGCCACATCAAACTACTCACAGCTCTCCAAGTGCAATATGCTATTTCACTGATTTGAATGCCCTTCCCACTCTTGTTTATCTAGAAATCTCTTGCTTGTCTGATGGGATTTGAGTCAGTTGTCACCTACTCTGTGAAACTCTGACTCCTCTCCTGTTTTTAGATATATTTTGTAACACTTCTGTTTTGCACTATCTCATTCACATGTCTTTTAATATATCCATTCTATTGCATGGTAAGTGTTTACATGTCTGTCTGCTTTAATTGAGCATGAACAACTTGAGGCAGGATTTAACTTGTAATTTTTTAAATCTTGTGGTCATGTTTGTCTTTATAGCCCCAGTACATAGTACACACCCTGGCACAGGGCAAGGAAACAAGGATGTTTATTGAGTAAACAAATGATGCCTTCCATCATTTCAAGTGTTCTTTCCTGCATCTAAAATGTCCACCATGGTTCTTCACTACCCTTGAGGATACTGGCGATAGCATTTTCAATGAACTGTAGGGGAATTTAAGCACAAAGGTAAACTTACCTGGCTCAAGAGAATAATTTCATACATGTTTTAAGGAGATGTATGTATATTTGTGTAATCAGTCATAAAAAATATAAATCCTGGTGCACATGTCAAGATTTTGAAAGACAAAAAAATTTTGATTTACCTGAAAGAAGGTTAAATTGCCAGCCTGAAGAAATTCAACATATGCAACCTCAACTTTGTCTTCTGATTCAAAATGGTTTCTGTGTAATTTGTTTTGTCTGATGCTGACACTTTGAGAAATCAATGTGCCTTTTCCTGGGGTGACTAGGGATTTGAGCATGTGCAGATTGCTGACGTACAGCTGGCCATGCTTATGGTGTTAGTTCATGGCATGGTGCTTTACATCTACTTTATGGTCAATAGGCACATGCTGAATGAATACATGAATGAATAAGAGGAAACTTTGGTGGCACTTCTTGTAAATAGTGAAAAGAAAAGTAAGATGATAAGATGAGGTCTCTGTATCATAAAAGTCTGGTCTACATGTGGCCTTTGACTCACCTTCTTGGTATCTGTGAGAATTTCCTCCCTTGGCACAGAACTCTTGAGAGAGTACAACTTGCTAATGAACTTTAGGCTTGTCTTCTGGAGCACAGCTTTTCTCCTCTCTACTCAGGTACAGGTTTATAAAGGTAATTGACTACCTGCTGTTTTATCATCTCAAGTTCTACAATTCTAGGAAACCTCTGTTACTTCCCTCTCATCTTTCCCTAGCTACTTCTTTTAGAGAACAGGAATACAAACTCGATTAAATGGGATCTCACCTAAAACAAATATGTCAAATGCACTGAGTAAAAAAATGTATTAAGCTTCCAAGATGATGTTATTAACAATAAAGGTAAAGAAAAAATTATCTTGTTTTTTGTTAGATTTAAAACTTGATATTTACTCCAATATATCAAAGGAACTAGATATTATATACAAAAAAGTTTTTCCTCTAGAACAGCTTTTAAGAGAAATACAAAAAATAGGAAGAGATACTCAGTAATTAAATAATTCTAGACTGTGTTAGGTGACAAACAAATTTACTAACACTAGTAAGTTACGTGGATATCAGAGAAATAGTCAACCGAACATTGCATTTCACTATTTTTTGACAGAAATGATTAAACATGTAAATTCAAATTTAAATTATTCAAAACTGCAGTAGCTGCAATATTAACTTCAAGCAATATTAAAAGTAAATGTTTTACTAATTTGGTAAATCATATATCAAATTTATAATAAATCAAAGTGTTTTAAATCTTTCATATGATTTTTAGATTTCCTAAACCCCCTGCCCTGCATCACAACCAAATATTCTAACTTTGGTACATAGCCTCTCTCTCTAAACCTCCTGAATTTTTTATCGCACCATGGGGACTGGACTCTCCCTCAGTAAATCTTTCTTTGTGAAGAAACTTTCCAAGTGGGAAATAAGTCCAGAAACAAGATTAATGTTATGCTGTCTATCATGTTTTATATTTTAGTACATCTGCTTTTTCGATTTTTAAATTCAGAACATAGACTATTTTTTGTTCAATTTACAACCCCAAACAGCTTAGAAAAAAAATCCAACTTTGCATAATAATCCTAAATTGAAACTGTAGTCTCTAGTTGGTTACCACAGATGCACAAGTGGAGTGTATTCACCCTTGTTTGCGGAGTAAAAGCTAGTCTCTTATGCATCTAGCTGAGGAAATAAAAGGCACTTCATATTCTACAATCTTTTCTTCTTTGAAACCATCAAAGGCTTTTTCTTGTGTCGATCATGAATAGCGTCATAAATAAATTCACATCGATCTCTAATCAGCACACTAGAAGGTTGATTTTGGGACCACATCATTAGGAGATCTTAGTGCATCAAGATGATATTAACTCCTTAGCCTTGGGAACTAGAGTATGCACAAAATAAATCATCATCTTGCTAAGTTTAACAAAACTGTGGATGTCCAAACTGCCTGAGGGTTGAAATTAGTCGTACACTTTCAGAGATGAATTAAACAAACCTTTAAATTGGAAACAGACGTGTTGGTTAGGCGAAGCATACTGATTTGCCTATCAAAGATGGATATTAGCTACTTGTATTGTTCAGGCTGACTTAACCCCATGTTCATCTAAAATATTCAGGTAATAAAGATTAGACTTTTAAAAATACCTGAACTATGAGGACAATGACTTTGCTTTGTATTTCCATATACCAAACCAATGGTTTCACAGGTGAACAAATTAAGTATGAATTAATGACAGCCTGGATCTTTGCTGAATTACCAGCCTGTGGGCTTCCTTTGGTTTGTAGATGGTTTTGTACCAACTTGTGGAATGCATTTTGTGCTACTGTGAACTTGAAAGAATGAATATCTCTTTCCGTCTTGTTGGTCAGCTAGCAGGAAGTAGACAAAATTGATCTTTCCTAACAAAGGGATTAGTCTCAAAGGTTAGAGGAAGAAATTTATTGTGGAGTGTTCAGGAATAATAACAGGTGAAAATTGAAGGGAAAAGTGTACTTCAAAATTACATCAGTATAAGCTTCCGAAAGAAGATAACTATGGTTTCAGAAAATAAAAGACTAAATTAATTGGGAACATAAAAGTTTACAATTTGTATTTTTGCAAAATTTATAATTGTTGTATCAGGCAATGATATCTGATATTTTCTTTTCTCAGCCACCAATGGTACAAACAGCTGATGAAAGCAATGTGGGAAAGCTTATACCAACATAGCAAGAAAAAAAAAATCACATTCTTTGGGGTGACAAAATGTGAAACAGCTTTTGGCTGGCTGTTTTAGTTTAACAGAACTAGGTGAAAGGAAGTTTGAGTTGCTAGGAAAATCTACTTTTCTTCTTGAAAAGATGATTTTTTTTTTCTCCATGAGAAAACCTGAAGTGAAAATTGCTGCTTTCACACTACCCTCTACAGAGATATTAATAAATGCCATTCTGTTAAGTATTAATTAAAATAGTGCTTGTTCAATTCTATTTTATCACATATTGTAAAAAGAGTTGAGATAAAGCTCTCACACTGTCTTTTGGATCTGTTAATCTCTTTATTGTACATGTAAAAGTATACAGACAAATTGGATTCTGTAGGGGTGGTTACATTCATATATTCATTTGGCATTTATTTATTGAACAGTAGGTACTGGGAATATTGTAATGTGAGACAGTCTGTTTCCTTGGGAACTCGCAGTCTAAAGGGGAAAGACAGATATGTAAACAGAAAATTGCAATTCAATGTTAGAGTTCTACCCTAAGTAGAGATAAGGAAATTGGAAACAATGACCAGGGAATGATTGAAACTTAATCTTTAAGGGAGGAGGTGATTTGGGTGGGCGGAGGTGTTGATAATCAAGCTAGACCCTCAAGGTCAAAGGATTTTGCTGGATGAAAAATGGGCTGGACATTCTAGGCAGAGTAAAACCCTGGAAGCCTAAAATGTGGGATGCGTTAAAATGATGTGACAGGTTGCCTTCCCCCGTCTTGTGGAATTATTTCTTGAAGAGTGTGTAATTTAAGGAAATCTTTAAATTTTGGAATGCACTTGATTATGGAAGAGAGCAGTAAGGTTTGTCTACTTACAGGGACCCACTGGGGTGGGCACATTTTTGAGGAGATAGCAAATAGGCACATAACAAATATTTGTTGTTTTGGTGTTGAATTTTATTTGCCCAAGTATAATGAAGAAAAATAGTGCAGGATGATGTCCAGGAAGTAAGGGCCAGACATTTCTGGAGGGTTTGGGCCCTTAATAGTCTGTGAAAGAGATTATCAGGACCACATGTCTAAAAGAGAAGCAATTCAAATGCCAAACATCCTAGTGTTTACCAGCAGGAGATTTAGTTTGTACTGCAAGGGAGTGTGGACTTACCCCCAAAGCAAACACACAATTGTGTGTGTTTTACTCTGCCGAAGGCTCTTGAAATCAATTTCTAACCCATAAAATAGAAGTTTCTCAAACCAAATCCACTATAAAATTTATCTCTGTGGAAAGGCCATAGCTGTTACAGGAGGGCAGGATGGTAGATCAGGAGGTTTTTCTGTTTAAATATTTAAATAGATTTCTATTTGAACAGCTAAATGAAACCAAACTCACTCTCTTATCTCAATAATTAAAAAGAAAATTGCCTGAGCTTTCTTTCCCAAGTGTTCATGCCTTTTCCTCCTTTCTTCAGCATTCTTAGGGTATTCAAGTGCCTGTGGTTTGGTTCCTTTTTGAAATAACTCAAGCAGTCTTTCAGCTAGCCTATTTCTGGGGCAACAGCAAGCTGACTTCACTGGCTTCTTAATAAAGAACAGGCTGGCTTAATGATGAATGGCCAGGTAAATGGGGCTGAACCATGCCTCACAGGACCTGTCTCAGAAGGGCAGGCTGAACAATGACTCTGAGAGGAGAAGCGTATTTCTTCCTGTAATTGACAACTATAGATTTATTTTTCTTAGCGATGTTAACATCAGAAGGTACCTCTTTTACTTGCACTAGGCAGGATAGTTAAACAATTTTTAAAAAAAATTTTAAAGATGCAGGGTACAATTCTGGGTTAGATATACAAATGTACATTATGCAGGTACCCTTGTTGATGAGGTATGCTCCCCTGCCCCCTGGCAGTTTTCCACTACTGCTAATCCCTTTCTTATAGTATTATGATAATTGCTCAGGGTTTGCTTATGAGTGAGAACATGTGATACTCAGTTCTTTGTTTCTGTAATAGATCATTCAGTATCATAGACTCTAAATCCATCCAAGTTGCCGCGAAGTTCATAATTTTGTCCTTTTTTATGACTGCATAATAATCCATTGTGTATATGTACCACATTTTAAAAATCCAGTTCTTTTCCTTTTTCCTTTTCCTCTTTCGATGGGCAGCATGGTTGGCTCCAGGTTTTTGCTGCAATAAGCATGCATGTGCAAGTATCTTTTTCATAGAGTGATTTGAATTCCTCCGGGTATATTCCCAGTAGGGGGAATGCTGGGTCATATGGAAGGTCGATTATTAGATCTTTTAGGAGTCACCACACTGTTTTCCACAGAGGTTGTACTAGGTTACACTCCCACCAACAGTGTAGAAGTGTTGGCAGGATACTTTTAATTTTGACTTTAAGCCTTACTTAGTACTGTTTCCCCTAGCAATGTTATCTATGAATTTTTCTCTCCTCATTTTTTAATTACCCAAGTAGTTCATGATTATTTCAGAAAAATTAGAAAATACAGATAAACAACAAAAATTAAATCAAAAGCAGCTGAAAATGTTGCCATCTACTGCTGAAAATTATTAGCATCTTGGTGTGTTATTTCTGATCTTTCCTCTTTCAGATATATGCATATAAATATGTACTTACAAAATTAAAAACACACCACATAAACATATGTGTATTGATCTTTCTATACACAGACACACACAGTCATACAGGGTGTGTGCCCTGCTGTTTTAACATAGTAGATTATTAACCTACTTTCAAGTCAAGAAATATAAATATTTTATAATTTCATAGAATCAAAGATTGAGTCTATCATTTGCTTGAAGCTCTTTATTTTTCCTGGGATCATGGAACTCTGGTGGTGTTAATGTTTGATATTTCTTTGCTATAATTATGTGGTCTTAGTAAGAGTGGTGTAAAGCCACTTAAAATTATGAGACTAATAAAAATGATACAAATTTTCTCAGCAGCTCAGGGCCCCAAAGAAAATACATATAAATAAATTTATCATTCTTTATTTCCTCTTTGTTATCCTGCCTATTCTTCACAGACTCAAAAATGAAAATTAATATTCTACACTACTATCCTTCTGTAAATAGTTATGGCCACGTGGTTATCTGCGGTCCAGCATGGTGGTGGGGGGGAGGGGGGATTAGAACAACCATCTAAACAAAGGCCAACCTGGCACTGTAGGCATCACAGATGAGCTTGTAGAAAAGGACACCAGCAGAGGGCAGCGTACTTCCAGGACATAACCCAACGCAGCCATGGGCTCTGGAATAATCGGTGGAAGGACTTTTAACACGACTCTGAATACAAACCAACACACAATTTTACTGGAATTTTATTAGTCTCTTCGTGAAATGTTTTAAGAATTTGAAATTCTGACATTATAAGACAGAGGCAATAGAGCAAAAGTGAAAAATTTATTCATTTAATAAACTTTTATTGGCCAGCTACAAATGCCATGCAGTAGAAATATAAATATCTAAGACAAAAATCCCTGCCACAGATCAGCGGGAGAGGAAGACACGTAGTAAATGTTTCCAAAGTGCAATGACAACACTCATGCTAGATGAATTAATTCTGTTTAGAGGAACTCAGAAAAGGTCCCACAGAGGACCTTTTTATGTATGAACTGAGTTTGAAGGATAGCAGGAATTCACTAGGCAGGTGAGGACAGGGATGCGGGGAATTTCTACAAGGAGAAAGGTGCAAAGATGTGATTAAAATGCTGAGTAAGGTAGGATATTTTGTTTTCTATTACTCCAAAATGTAAGCCTGAATTTCTAGAACAGAGTTCCAGAACAAAACAATAGTGAGAAAGATGATATCTACTAGAGGATTTTATGCTATGGTTTAAAACAAATGAGTGAAATATAATACATTCCTTAGATACAAAAAGCACCACATCAGCAATATTCATCAGGTAATCACCAAATTTTGACTTGTCTTTTGGTGGCCTCAGTATGTTAGCCAGTATTTACATACACATATACTCTGATTTCTGCATGCACAGAAAAGGGGAGATGAAAATGTGTTCATTCTGCATCTCCTCATTGTTCTTATAACTGGTAGGCACTTGTTACAACTGGTGCTTTTGTTAGTGAAATGTCCTTTTGGCTTGCCTTTTCTGTATTGCTCATGTGTTGGTTCAAATTCCCTGATAGCCTATCATAAACGTTTGCCTTTGAATCTGGATGAGGGTCTGTTTTTCCTTTGTATTTTCCCAGAGTGTCAGGCAATACAATGTGCAATACACAGCACAGCCATAAATGTCGACTGACTTTATCTATAAGGCCCACACTCCTTTCACACACACAAAAAAGAGAAAGATGCTAGAGGAAAGGAGGCCATGGAGGATATGTGGAGAGGCTATAATTAGCTTTTCAGGCGACAGAGTAATCCTAACAGATCTGAGCTAAAGCCGAGAGGAATTCTCTCTGGAGTGAGACAGTGTAGAACTTTCTACTGAACTCGACCTTCCCTGTTTCCAGCTGCTCATGCCTCTTGCTTAATTAACACGTTTGTATATAGTGGTTAAGGCATTCAACCTGCTAGAAGAACTGATTATTATAAATTTTTTATATTAGATCCCTCTCTTACTGCAGCTGCTTTAAATCTGTATTGTGGAAAGTATTCACAGAAACTACTTAAAGGACCTAGAGCAGTTTGTGTTCACGGCTCTTCACTTATACACTAGTCCTTTGTTTTTTCCCCCTTTTTTGCTTGTCTGTATCAGGAAATAGCTGTCATCTAGCTATAACCAAGGTGGCAATATTTGTTCTCTTTTGACTAGTCTTTTCCCAATCCGATGATCACCTGCAATATACTTTGAAACAAACTCTAGAGGATCTCCCTGAACAAGGCAGGAAACCCGGAAACCATAAAGGGAAAGACGAACATATTTGACTATTGAATTAGTCAAAGGATCCGAAAGCTTATTTTTCAATCCTGTAACATTTTTGAGGCAGACATTTTGGATGGTGGTGGACTGCTGGTGGACCTTATGGGCAGGCATGCAGAAACTCAGGTTCTTTTCAAGTTGATGAGTTGCAGTGTCCCGGTTATCAATTTATCGTCTGTAAACTCCACATTCACTCTTCATTATGTGATCTGAAATAGTGCACAGAATTTCTTCATGCATCTTTCCTTTACCGTGGGCAAGACATTAAGATTTTTTGGTAGAGGGCATTGAAGAAACATTGCTGGAGAGGAGGAGCTGCTGTTTCTGGCAGCTGCACAGTGGATCAGCAGTGTGGGTGTGAGGGCATCTTGTGGAGTTCTGCCCCAACCATGATCCCTGAATAAGTGGTCTCTTGACAATTTTACAGCCTATACCTGGCCTGGTGATGAACTTTCTGCAGCCAGCTCATGTGGAAACTGACTCCAGAAGGCCTCCTGCCCCCATGGAGCCTGCAGTTCCACCTCCTCTGCATGCCTAGACTACCAGCCCCCAAGTTGCTGGTTGCCTGTGCCCAGTCTGTACTCTGGAAGATTGCTTCCTGCTTGTCCAGTGACTACAGTCAGCTGTGGCCCAGGCAAGCAAGTGAAATTCTCTGCTAGCTAGCAGGCTGATGATAGATACCTCTCCATGTGGGCTGAACCCCAGTCTTGGGGAAGGAACCCCTTCTAGGGTTTGGCCTTCTATTGGTGTTCTCCCTCAGCCCTAGGGTACCATATAGCATTTCCTTTTATCTTATAGTCATTTATGAGTTTAATTATTTTTTATATTAACCCCTCACCCCTACATGGTTTATTGTGGCCATATGCCAGGAAGAAGGCCGAATGGGTATTAGTGGGTAACTCGTAGTCTTTACTACAATTGCATTAAAAAAAAATGGTATGGCAAAGACACCAGAGGTAAAAGAGAAGTATAGATGGAAGAGATAATTTATATCACATATGGAACTTTGTAAGGGAGTTTTGAGGGATATTAGTCAAATGCCAAATAAAGTGTTATAGACTCAAAGATCTCCCATGAATTGACAACAAAAGTGAAACTCAAGTTAGGAAACTGAAGGTCTGAACAAACCAACAGAAAAAAACAAATACAGAATAAACACCATGGAGAAGACATTCAATCTCATGAGTAGTTAGGGAAATGCAAATTGAAGCAACCATGCAACACCACATTCTATTTATCAGATTGGCAAATATTAGAGTAACAGTAGCCAATGAGAGAATACGTATTATTTTCTTTCTAGCAGGGTTATAAATTACTACAACATTTAAGAAAAGTAGGCTATACAAGTGCTTTTTGTCTCAGGATTTTCACTTTTGAAATCTATTCTATAAAATAAAAACTCCAGTATATAAGAGGTTTATTGATGCGTTGTTTGAAAAGCAAGGACCCGAAAGCAACATGAATGCTCTTCCATATGGAAAGGATTAAATACATTGCATTACATCCATACTATGGTATAGTATTCAGCTATTAGTAAGAATGAATATGTTCTATGTTTATTGATTTAGTTATGTTCATGATACATGTAAAACCAGTAAAAAATAATTTGCAAAATAATATGTTTAAGAAGATTCCATTTGTGTACAAATCAATAACCAAGAAACTGTTGTATTCAGTTTTCTGTTTGCGTGCTAATTTGCTTAGACTGATGGTCTCTAGCTGCATCCATGTTACTGCAAAGGACATGATTTTTATGACTGTGTAGTATTTTATGGTGTATATGCACCACATTTTCTTTATCCAGTCCACTATTGATAGGTACTGAAGTTGTTTTCATGTTTTTCCTATTGTGGATAGTACTGCAATAAACATGAAAGTGCAGGTGTCTTTTTGATAGAGTGATTTATGTTCCTCTGGCTATATACCTAGTAGAGGGATTGTTGGGTTGAATGATGAATCTATTTTTAGTTCTTTGAGAAATCCCTAAACTGCTTCCACAGGTTTTGAATTACCTTACATTCCCACCAAATGGGTAGAAATGTTCCCTTTTCAGGATAGAGATTCCAGAAGCAAACTCTCAATTTCTCAACCAAATCATCTTTGGCAAAGCCTCCAACAACAACCACTGGGGAGAAGAGAACCTATTCAGTAAATGGTGCTGGAAAAAGTGGCTGATCACATGCAGAAGATTGAAACAGGACCCCTACTTATCACCATACATAAACATTAACTCAAAATGGATCAAAGACCTAAACGTAAAACCTCAAACTATAAGAATCTTAGAAAATGCAGGAGACACCCTTATGGAAACTGGGACTGACAACCAATTTCTGATCAGGACTCTAAATGCCCATACCTTAAGAAATAAGATAGACAAGTGGGATCTCATCAACTAATAAGCTTCTGCAAAGCAAAAGAAACCATCAAGAGAGCAGGGATACAGCCCACAGAATGGGAAAAAATATTGGCCAACTGTATATCTGACAAAGGCCTAATATCTAGGATCTACGAGGAACTCAAATGTACCAAAAAGAACAAACAAACAGCCCCATTAAAAAGTGGACAAAAGACATGAATAGACACTTCTCAAAAGAAGATATATGGGCAGCCAACAGATACGTGAAAAAGTGCTCGGCCTCACTCATCATTAGAGAAATGCAAATCAAAACCATATTGAGATACCACCTAACCCTAGTAAGAATGGCCATCATTAATATAACAAACAACCACAGATGCTGCTGAGGATGCGTAGAAGAAGGAACACTTCTACACTGCTGGTGGGAATGCAACCTAGTGCAACCTCTTTGGAAGACAGAGTGGTGATTTCTGAAAGAACTAGAAATTCACCTATATGACCCTACAATTCCCCTATTGGTAATATGCCCAGAGGAACTAAAATCATCCTACAGAAAAGATACTTGCATATGTATATTTGTTGCAGCTCTATTCACAATAGCAAAAACGTGGAACCAACCATGCTGCCCATCAAACCTGGACTGGATTAAACAAAAGTGGTACATGTACACAATGGAATATTATGCAGCCATAAGAAGGACAACCATATGGACTTTGCAGCAACTTGGATGGATTTAGAGTCAATCATACTCAGTGATCTATCACAGAAACAAAGAACCGAGTACCATATGTTCTCACTCATAAGCGGATCTTGAACAATTATGATACTATAAGAAAGGGACTGGCAGTAGTGGGAAACTGTCAGGGGAGGGGGGTGGAATTGGCAGTTGAGGGAAACTGCTAGGGGAGGGAGGGGCACACCTCATCAACAAGGGTACCTGCATAATCAACGTTTGCATACCTAACCCTGAATTGTAGCCTACATCTTTATTTAAAAAAAAAAAAAAGAAATGTTCCCTTTTTTCTTCAACCTCACCAACATTTGTTGTTTTTTGACTTGAATCACAGCCATTCTTTCT
>CAUYQG010265731.1:0-16162 GCA_963574415.1 Tarsius wallacei
ACTTTACTGAAGTCATTTATCAAGTCTAGCAGTCTTTTGGAGGGGCCTTTTGGGTATTCTCGGAAAAGCATGTCATCAGTGGACAGAGATAATTTTACTTTCTCCTTTCCAATTTGGGTGCTTTTTTTTTTCTTTCTTGACCAATTGCTCTGGCTAGGGCTTTCAGTACTAATTAGAATAGGAATGGTGAGAGCAGACATCTTTGTCTTGTTCCAGTTCTTAGGAGGAATGCTTTCAACCTTTCTTCATTCAATATGATGTTGGCTGTAGGTTTGTTGATACAGTTTTGTGTGTGTGTGTGCGCTTTTCCCACCAGCACTTTGAGTATGACATTCCACTGTCATTTTGCCTACAATGCTTCTGATATAAAGGTAGCTGTTAATCTCATGTCTCCTCATTCACATTAAACACTCTCCTGACAGATAAAACATTTACTATCTGGTCCTTTAGGAAAAAGTTACTTACCCATCTCCAAATTATGCTAGTTATCCTGGTTTCTGAAGTAAAAATTATATGAAGTAAAGTCTCAAATAGCCATTATGGGCCAGGCTCAGTGGCTCAGCCTGTAATCCCAGCACTTTGGGAGGCTGAGGTGAGTGGATTGCCTGAGCACATGGGTTTGAGACCCAACCGGGCAACTTGGCGAGACCTCATCTCTACAATAAATCAAAAATTAGCCAGGTGTGATATTGCACACATGTAGTTCCAGCTACTTGGAAGACTGAGGTAGAAGGATCACCAGAGCCCAGCAGGTTGAGGCTGCAGTGGCCAGGAGCATGCCACTGCACTCCAGTCTGGGTGACAGAGTGGGACTCCAACTCAAAAGAAAAAAAATTGCCATAATTAATGTGTAAGTTGGGACAAAAATAAATGTTTGGAGTGTTAAGTGAAGATTTTAGAGTTGCACATAGTAAAAACACAATTATATCTATTAATTTTAAATAATTTATTAAAACTTTAAAAAAAATATACACTGAAGTATTATAATGAAAAGAATGTTTAGAGTTCATTGTTGCTATAACATAACATAGCTTTTGTAGACAAATGCACAAACTAGAAGAAGGGTGTTTCCATAACAAAAATAATAAAATACATGTTAGAACCTGAAGTTCCTATCTAACTACCAAGGTCATTTTTTTTCTTTTTCTTTTTCTTTTTTTTTTGAGTTGGAGTCTCACTCTGTTACACAGACCAGAGTGCAGGGACATGCTTGCAGCCTTGTTAGAATAATGTCAAAACTGGTACCTAGAAGGAGTGTTTTTTATTACAGAAATAACAAAATAAAAGATATTTAGGGCCAGACATTAAGGACAATGTTCTGAAAGGTTGGAAAATAAATAAATCTGTATATACAGTGGTAAACACTTGTTTTAGAAATGTCATATGAGTTTATCTGAAGATAGTTAATGCACCTAAAAATTTGCAGCTCTAAGAATACAGTTTGGAAACTAAAAATTATTGTAAAATGTATTAGTTACCACTGCTGCATTTGACAAGACATTTTAAGAAAAAGATCAACTCATTATGTAATTCACAAGCTAAAAACAAGGAACAGAGAGTCCAGAAATCTGAAGACTTGCATGGTTGAGAAAAAGAAAAGTCTTTCCAGTAATTATCTGCAAATGAAAAACTGAACTTCTTATCATCAAGGGTGCCTGAACGAAGCATTTTGGTATGCCTAACCCCTAACTGTACCCCACAATACCATAATAAAAAAAATAAAATATATATAAAAAAACAAAACTGAAAGGTTTTTGAGCAAAAAGATTAATTATTTCAATGTTGCAGCAAGGACCAAAATCACTGAAATGACTGACAAACTCATTGTTAAAACTTTCTAATGATATAATGTATCTCACAATAAAGGTCAAAATAAGATAGTAGAGACCAGTAAATCTTTTCCATTAGACAAAATGGTCAGGGGAAAAATGTGTGGCTGAATCTGGTTAGGTCAATATATCCCAAATTAAGAAGCTTTCAGATTGGCTTCTTTCACTTAATAATATGAATTTAAGATTTCTCCATGTCTTTTCCTGGTTTCATTGTTAATTGCTTTTTAACACTAAATAATATTTTATTGATTGGGCGTGACAAAGTTTATCCGTTCACTTACTGAAGAACATGTCAGTTTGCTTTCAATTTTTGGCAATTATAAATAAAAAGCTATAAATATAATGCGAATATTTTTGTGTGGGCATACATTTTCAATACCTTTGGGTGAATACCCAGAAGTATGATTGCTGGATTGTATAGAAGAACATTTAGTTTTGTAAGAAACTGCCAAACTGTCTTCCAAAATGGGTGCACCACTTTTCATTCCCACAAGCAATAAATGAGAGTTTCTGTTGCACCACATCCTTGCCAGTGTTTGAAGTTATTAGTGTTTTGGATTTTGACTAGAGTAATAGGTTTGTAGTGGTATTTTTTTGATGGTTTAATTTGTTATTTTAATTTGCAATTCCCTAATGCTACATAATGTTGAGCATAGGTATATATTCTTATGTACCATCTGTATATTTTCTTTGTGTCTTTTCAGGTCTTGTGCTCATTTTTCATTTGGGTTGTTATTCTTGTCATTGCTGAGCTTTAAAGTTTCTTATTATATTTTGAAGTCATTTATTTGATATGTCTTCTGTAAATTTTTTAAATCAATTTGTGGCTAGTCTTCTCATCTTCTTCACAATGTCTTTCACAGAGCAGATGTTATAAATTTTGATAAAGTCCAGCTTAATTATTATTTTTATTATCTTTGGTGTTGTAGTTGTATCTAAAATGTCATTACTACACCCAGGCCATATTGATTTTCTCATAATCCTCTAAAAAGTTTTATATTTTTTAATTTTATATTTAGATCTGTGATTCATTTTGGGATAATTTTTTGTAAAGATTTGTGTCCAGAATCACTTTTTTCCATGTGGATGTGCAGTTGTTTCAGCACATTTGTTGATAAGATTATCTTTGCTCTGTCGAATTGCCTTTGTTCTTTTGTAAAAAAACAGTTGAAAATATACACTAGGGTTATTTTTGGCCAATTTATTTGTTCCTTTTATTCATTTGTCTCTTCTTTCACCAATACCATGCTATCTTGAATGTTCTAACTGTATAGTAAGTTTTGAAGTTGGATAGTGACAGTCCACAAATTTTGTTCTCCTTCAAGACTGAGTTGGTTATTCTATGTAAACTTGAAAATTAATTTCTCAATATTCACAAAATAACTTACTGGGATTTTGATTAGGATTACATCGAAACTATAGATCAATTTAGGAAGAACTGCCATAGTGACAATATTTAGTCTTTCTATCCATAAACATAGATAATCTCTTCATTTTTAGTTATTTCATCAGAATTCTGTAGTTGTTCTTCGATATATGTTTTTTAGATATTTATTTCTTTACAAGTCAAATTCTATTGTTAGATACGTATTTCATTTTGAGAACAAATGTAAATGATACTGTGTTTTTAGTTTTAAATCCACTTGTTCATTACTAGCATATAGGTAAGAACTGTCTTTTGTATGCTAACTTTGTAACCTGCAAGCTTTCTGTAATTACTTATTTGTTCCAATGTTTTTTGTAGATTTAAATTTATTCCTAAGTATTTCATTTTTTGATGTATTTTAAATGAAATTTTTTCCTTAATTTCTTTTTCAGATAGCTCATTTTTGAGTATTTAAAGGCTACTGATTATTGTGTTTTGATTTTATTTCTTAAAGTTTACTTAATTCTTTTATTAGTTCTAATAGGTTTTTTTTTTTTAATGGAGTCTTCAGAGTTTTCTATATATAAGATCATGTTGTCTGCAAACAGAGACGATTTAGCTTCTTTCTAATTTGGATGTCTTTTTTTTTTTTTTTCTTGCTTAATTTCTCTTGCTAGAACTTCTAGTACTATATTGAACAGAAATGATGAAAATGAGCAGTCTTATCTTTTTCCTGTCTTTTAAAAATAGGTTTTAGGGCCAGGCGCGGTGGCTCAAGCCTGTAATCCCAACACTTTGGTAAACTGAGTGCCTGATCCCATGGGTTCGAGAACAGCCTGGGCAGTTTGGCAAGACCTCATCTCTACAATAAATCAAAAAATTAGCCAGGCGTGGTAATGAGAGTCTATAGTTCCAGCTACTTGGAAGGCTGAGGCGGAAGGATTGCCTGAGCCCAGCAGTTAGACAGTGGGGTGGCCATTAGCATGCCACTGCACTCTAATCTGGGCAATGGGGTGAGACTCCAACTCAAAAAAAAAAAATAGCTTTTAGCTTTTTACCATTAAGTATAATGTTAGCGGTGGGCTTGTCATACATGGAGTTTATGTTAAGGTACATTTCTTCTATACCTAATTTGTTGAGAGTTTATGTCATAAAAAGATGCTGGATACTGTCAAATGCTTTATCTGAATCTAGTAAGATGACCATTTTGTTTTTATTTAGTTTTTATCCTTCATTCTGTTAATTTGTTGTATTATATTTATTGATTTGTGTGTACTAAAAAATCTTTACATCCCCGGGATACTTTATCATGATCCTTTTAATGTGCTACTGAATTCAGTCTGCTAGCATTTTGTTGAGGATTTTTGCACCTACCTATGTATGATATCGACCTATAATTTTTTCTTGTAGTGCAATTTTCTGGCTTTGATATTAGGGTAATGCTAGCCATGTAAAATAAGTTTGGAAATACTCCCTTCACTAAGTTTTTGAAAGAGTTTGAGAAGGATCATTGTTAACTCTTTAAACATTTGGTAGTTGTAGCAGTCTATTTTAAGCTGATAACAAGTTAACTTTGAGTGTATACAAAACCTTTATACTTTATGTTATTGATGTCACAAATTATGTCTTTTACATAATTAACAAATTATTGTAGCTATAGTTATTTTTAACTTTTTCCTTTTAACTTTTATACTAGATTTAAAAGTGATTTTCACATCATTATCACAGTATTAGGGTATTTTGAATTTGACTGTATTTTTACCCTAACAATGAATTTTATATTCCATATATTTTTCTTACTGTTAGTGGCTTTTATTTCAACTTGAAGAATTCTCTTTAGCATTTCTTGGTAAGGCAAGTCCAGAGAGAATAAACTCCAACAGCTTTTATTTGCCTAGGAAAGATTCTTAGGGCATAGGCTTGCTGCTGGTGTTCTCGGGGTGGGGGGATGGGGGCCTGGCCTGATGCCTAGGATTAGTGAATGACTCAGCTGGGAGCTTGATTTTTAGTGGCAGGCTTGAATCCTGGGTCTGTGGGGGCCAGCCTGGACCTGGATCTGCAGGGACTAGCTTGACACTGGGTAAGCCTGGATCCTGGGTCTTCTGGTACAAGGCGGACATGGAGATGGGCCTGGAGTCTGGGACCGTAGGTGCTGATCTAGTGTCAAGTTTCACGGAGGTGGTCTGGTGTCAGAGTCTGTGGCAAAGTCAGGTTCTCATTTCGGTCTCCTTCCCTCACATGGAGAGTAGATTGTGCTGTGTTGCCTAGGTTTGAGAGTGGGGTGATGCAGACAATGCAAAACTATCCCTCCTACCCTCTTCAACAGAGCTTTTCTTATTTCTGTGTTATACCCAGATGTTGTAATCTTTCACCTGGACTGCTTAGCCTTGGTGAAGGTATTTTGATGTGTGAATAGTTGTTCAAATGGATGTTTCTACAAGGGAAAAGTGCTTGAAAGCTCAATTCCACCATCTTACTGTTGTCAATTTCCCTGTGTTGCTTAATAGAGGTAAATGCATTCTCTATTTAGATACAAGGGGTGGGAATGACCGATTCTACCTTATAGTAGAAAAAGAGGAGACAACAGTCAGAAGTTTGCAAGGGGTATGTTGAAGCCAGATATTGAATAATAAATGCAAATTTAACAATAAGTAGTGTGTGGCAAAGGTGGTTGTTGTGGGTGGAGGAAGGAATGAAACTATGGAAATGGATGAATCATGGAGGGCTATGTACACCATGAAAAGGAGTATGTACATTCACTCAAAAAGTACAGGGGAGCTATTGAAAGATATCAAGATATGTGATCAAGATTTGGAAAGTGAACTAGAAGACAAATTCAACATGGAGAGTGAAGAATAAACCAGAAGCAGAGTGAGATAAAAGGCAGGAGGACAAGAAAAGAAAATAAGGTACTAAAGAATACCATAATAAGTAAATGAAGCTTGTCAAACATGGATCACTTCTTTGGAACTTATGATGAATTAACAGATAATTACTTCCCATTTAATAATTGCCGCCAGAAATTTCCTGACCAGGTCCTCTCTTTTTATATTTTTATTTTTGCACGTTGGATGTTTGCTCATATATATAGTCTTTTAGATTGCTCCTCATGAAGGCTAGCATCTATCCAGCTTTTTTATTTTCATTAACCAGTTCTCTTAATAGCCTTTCATTGTTATTTATCTGAGCCAGAAATTCAAAACATAAATTTTAGAAAATACTTTTTGTTTTCTTTTATCAATGTTTGTTTTACCTATTATGATCAAACTTTTTCTCCTCTCAAAAACAAAAAGAGAAGATAAAATCATAAACAGTTTATTAAGGTGGGCCTTAATTCAAGCAAAGCTAAAATATTCTAACCATGATGCTAATTAAGTTTGAATAATTGTGTAAATTATTTCAGAGGAAAATAATATATTGAAAAAAATCTCATGACAGCTTCTTTGCAATTTCTTATGTATTTGTTCTTTGTGCAAATTCATGGAGAGTTCAAATGACATTTTCCAAATTGTACCTTTTAAACACAGTAGTTATTTGAGCAAGTTTGTATATGAACAATTATCAAAACAGATCTACTTCAATTGAAGTAATATTGATATTCTCAATGTGTCTTTTTGACTGAGGTTTTGGTATCAAGGATGACTATATGGCATTGCTAAAACACTTGAAAGGAAATTTCCCTGTGTACTAAAAGGAAACAAAGATCTAATTCCTACTATATCATAAAAGTCTAAAGATAACCCTTCTCAAACACTAGTATGTTTGTCTTTGTTCTCCTTAGTTAGAGTGGTCAGGTAGCTTTCTCTGTAGCCTAGAAATAACTCCTATTGGAATATCTTCAGAGACAGGTTAATATATTGATAAATACACTTGAGTGTAGCTAAAGGAATTTGTGATTGATGTAGTCCCAGAAGGAAATAAGGGGCCTGGAGACAGGTTCAAGTACACCAATATGCCAATCACAGTCAATGATGCAAAGGGTAGTAAAGGGGGGTTATTCACACAGCTGTGGGATGTCTCAAGTTACCTAAGTGCTATAACTGGATACAATAATCACACACTTGTCTTAATGTGACACAATCTTAACAGGAGCCACCACTGTCCACTTAAAGAGGAGACAGTCTGGCAAACCTGATCAGAGTATTGCTGTCATTATTTCAAGCAAATTAACAGGTTATGACATTGTTCACCTTGCGTGACACCACTGCGGGTTTGACAGCATGAGTTTCAAGTGAGAAAATACACCAGGCTGATTTGCAAAGATCCCACCTGAGATGACTCATTCAGTCCAAAGGGCCTCTGCTTTGGTGTATTGTAAGCGATGAGAAGCTTTTTGGAGCAGTTGTCACTTCTTTCAGAGATCTTTGGAAAAGTCGAGAATTGGGTTGGGCTTTTGAAAAGGTCAGCTTCATCATTCAAATCCATTACAAGTACACTTTTTGTACCAAAGCTTTCTCCCTCATAGTCCTGGCCTCCCAGGCAAACCGTAGATATACTTAATAGAAAAAAAGTTTGGGGTTCTATTTATTAACATTGTCAGGCTCAGCTAAAGGGAACCTGAGTCGGTGAGGGCTGCAAGGGTACAAACCCTACTCAACACGCATAGTTATTTTCTCCATGTCAGAGCACAATTATCAGAGCTGAACACTATTCTGACTCTCTCTTCATCTTTCTACTGTGCTTCTACTATGCATTTCCCAGGGTTTTGGCGTGTGTCTGTGTGTTTGCTCATATGCCTGTATGTAGGCAGGGAGCTCTAGCAACATGCTTTCTGTAGCCTCGAGTTATTCATAGTAGCTGTTTCCTGTCCATTCTTATCTCATAACCTGTTATGTCTCTGCTTAGATGTTAGATGTTAGATGCCCTGTCATTCAGGGCACACCAAGGAGGAGTATATGACCTTAGCCCTCAACCTCTTGCTAAGTCTGCAGTAATTGACTTTTTTCCTCATATTGTCTGTAAATGCTGACAGAATTCTGCCTCCTCTAATTCCTACTCTTTCAAAACATCCAAATTTTTTTTATAAATTCCCCACATGACCATACTTTCTTCACTATGTGATCAAAGTTGCTGAGTATCTACATGTCTCCAATTCCGAAGCAAAATAATAACAATAATTGTTAAGCAAAAGTTCTAAAAATTTCACTCAAGAGCTTCCTCATCCAAGCTTGAAAAACTTTGACTAAAAACTTTTTATTATTAAAATATTCCAAGACCTGTACATCTGTTGTTTGCCTACATTAAATATCTCAATTTTTTGGACATTTGGAAGCAGGGCAATGTGATTAGTGGATCACAGACTTGTAGAGACCTAGCTTTGTGTGTTTGAAACCTGCCTGGGCTATTTAATTGCAGGTGACATTATGTCATTGCATTAGCTGGTTCTACACCTGTATTGGCACCTATATCAATCAGGCTTCCAGTGGAAACATATGGGACATTTACATCAGATAATTAGAAAACAGTTTTATGTAAGGAATATTTATAAAGATTTTTCAAGTGATTATTTTATAACTTACTTCTTTACTAAATTTGCATTTTATGTATAGTACGTTTTCCCTTAATTCTTTTTAAATAAAAAAAATCTAACTATATGTTAGTTTTAAGAGCATAGCTAAAACAATGTATTAACCAAAATAAAGCCAGTATATCAATATTAAATTCACTTTAAGGCAAAAGTCATCACTATGCATAGATAGCATCATTAAATAGTGATAAAAGAACCGATTTTCTAAGATGGCATTAATAACTTGAGTCTGCGTGCATCCATCAAATTGGCATCAAAAAATATTGACAAAATTTTCAGAAAAAACATGAAGTAAACAACCATGTTGCAACATGTTTAATATCTCCCTTTCAGAGCTGAAAATCAAGTGGACAAAAATTTCTAACAAAGTAAGAGTTGAGAACTAAAATAAGCAAGAATGAATTTGAAACAAATCTTAACAAATATAAAAAATGAAAACCCTCTTATTCTCAGACTACAATTCATTGAGAAATAATGACTAACATTTAAACCATTATAGGACTAAATGCACAATGAAAATTTCATTTATTAAACTTTTTATGTCATGCTGCTAAAACTGGAGACTTGGTCCTTCAAAATGATCTTGTACCTTTTAAATTTTAAGCTACTTCTATAACTTGAAATAGCAAATTGGAGGCAATTTGTAAGGTAAAATGACTATATCTTTCAATGTTGTTGCTTACCAGTTCTACTTCTCTAGCTACTATACTCCTGCTGTTATCAGATCTGCATGAGGAACTAACTGTGAAGGTTCTGAGATTTTTTTACTCTACTTTTGAGCTTTTTATATTTAACAAAACAAAACAAAATCAACAACACAAAAATGCCTCTGTTTTATAAATGCTGGCAAAAGACATGAGACTCCTGGGTCAGAAACAAAAGATTTTATTACTCACTACACAGCCGGTGGTATAAATTTCATGTTCATAGCAGTTTCAGTTTTCTCCTGAAATTCCAAGGAGACTATGGAAATAGAGAGCCAGGCAGATATTATACACATAGTATGGTACATCATGGCTGAGGAATTCTGGGCTTAGGAAACCCTAGTAATTTATAAGGAAATGTTAGCAAATCTGCACAAACTTTGACCCATGAGGAGACATTTATATTGTACTAGATAGTAAACAGTTCTTCCCTCTGCTCTCTGGAATAAGAAGCTATCTGCATCTTCCAAGCTATCTGCATCTTATTCTCTAAACAAACCTCTATGAAAAGATAGTTTGGAACAAAAACTGTCACTGATTCTACTCATACGATGTGAAGAAACATAAGAAGCACAATGGAAATTTGTCTTACAAGACTTGTTTCTGCCACTCTAGCTGCTATTTTGCCACTGTATTGAAGTTAAAATATAATTTATCTCTGAGCCCTCTTTATATCCCTTATAATGTCCTGAATATAGAAAATAGCTCTCAGAAAATTCACCATTGCTTTTCAATTATTATCCTTCATTAAGAAGGAGGAAGCAGAGGAAAAGAGGAGGAGGAAGAAGGAGAAAAGAAAAAGGGAAAAAAACAAAGCAACCAAATAAACAAAAGCGTATTTCTCCAAAGAGTTAATCACATTTACCACTTGGTAAACTTTCAATATTTATCTTAAATATCCATTATAGTTTCCAGCTATATCTTTATTCACAGGCATATTAAATAACTCAACTTTATCCACATGCTAAAATTTCTGGAGTAGGAAGTCTCAGTACATTATTATTTCCATCTAAGGTCTACCTTTGCAAATGACCTTGCAGCTGAGGAGATGTGTAATAAAAGACATAATTACAAACACATAAAGAATGCAAAATATGCCCATTATTGATCTAAATGTGCTGATACTTAACAACAGAGTTCCTGAAATGTTCCATACCTTGTACAAATGTTAAAGCTGAACTTGGTTTTTTCTAGCCTCCACAGTTATTCTCTTAAACAAGCATTTTCTGCTAAAAACTATTCCTTTTTTTAACTATTTCCCATCTACTTCCTGACACATAAAAGCCAAAGTTAAAAATTAAGCATAGGGAAAGATAATAATTGCTGTGACCTTTGCTTCAAGGAAGTATTAGACTCACCCATGTTTCTGAAAGTTTTATACAAAAGAATAAATTTGAAGAGTTAATAATTTCTTGTCTATGAGCTCACTAACCCGATTACATTATGAACTGAATGACCTTCTGCTTTTTAATTTTCTTTTTACTAAAATTAGCAGCCATTTTCTATATTTTAAATATATCATACATGGAATACTTGTTAATATGCCTCACAGTTTCTTGAAATGTTACTAATTTGCAAACACCAATCCCTTTTAAAATGTTCTTGTGACTGGTCCAATCTCTGATCATTCACTTAAACTTTTCTTATGACTGTTCCAATATCTGATAATTTACACTTTTACTTCAAGATACATTTTATGCTAAAAGTAACAAAAGTCATGATCATGATTGATATTGTTGATGATGCTACCAGGTTAACAGACTTTCAAGCTGGTTAATTCTATTTCAAATCTGAATGCCAATATGTAGTCACTCTTTTATTCATGATATAGATTAGCTTTTGTACTTAGCATTGATATATTTTTCCCAATACTAGCTATAGAGTATGAAATTTATAAGGCCATGCTGGCAAACCTGCCTAAACTTTGCGCCAGAAGGAGATATTATCTTTATTATTCTGGATAATTTAAATGCCAAAATTCAACAAAATGAAATAGAACAATATGACAAATAAGGCAGAGGCATATGGCAAAACTTGGTAAACTAGGTAAAGAAGAACCAACAAATGGAAAATAAGAGAAAAAAATAAAAATAAATGTGGTTCTAAGGTCCAAATCCCTGAAATCCTTTCTGGGACCAAAGACCAGAATAAAGCCTCAACATAATGTGAACAAAAACCCCAGGAAAGCGGCTGATTCCAAGATGGCGACAGAGCCGGACAGAGTGCATGAGTCTCCACATAAATAAGAGAGTGCAGAGATGAGTGTTCATGCTAGGGTGTCAGCAAATGAGTGTGTGAATGTCTGATTGAGTGGAGATGTGGAAGCCAGTGGCCTGAACCCTCCTGCTTAGGTGGCTGCCCTGCGCAGCTGCTCAGAGCCCAGTGTGCTCTATAGCACCAAGGCAAGCACAAACAACGAGGATCACCTTCTGCTGGCACTGCCTGCCACTGCAGCCTTTGGACACTAGCAGTGGGAACTCCAAAAAAAAAAAAAAAATTACCACAGAATCCCGACGGGTGTCCCAGCCCAGGAGACCCAGGTACCCCATCTCCCAACTGAATCATTTGCCGAGTGCATCTGCAACCAAAGAACCAGCTCCAGTTCACAGCGGTGGAGAGGCAGTGAGTTTTAAAGTGGTCCAGCATCCTTGTTCCAGTGATTCACGAGATGTGTGATTCAAGCGTGCAACGTCCTGATCAGCACACATGGAGAGGGCGGAATATAGGCAGATCAGCTGGGGGCAGTTAGCAGCAGATGAGCAGTGGTGAGTTTTAAAGTGACCCAGCACCCTTTTCCCAATGATTCAGGAGGCCTGCTATTCAGGTGTGCAACGTTTTCATCAGCACACAGAGACGGCTGAACACAGGCAGATCAGCTGGAGGAAGTTGGCAGCCTTCCCTCAACCGCATGGGGTGAACAGGAGGACAGATTTGAAGCATTTGTGGTCTACAGTTGCAACCAAAGAACCTAGCCCCAGCTCACAGTGGATGAGTGGCAGGGAGTTTTAAAGTGACCCAACATCTTTTACCCAGTGAATCAGAGATTTCTGATTCAGGTGGGCAGCATCCTGATCAGCACACACAGAGAGGCCTGAACATTGGCGGATCAGCAGAGAGCACTTGCAGCCTCCCCTCAACAGCCTAGGGTGAACAGGGGGACAGACTCAGAAGTTGGAAACCCCTCCCCTCTGAAACCCCTCCTGTCTGCCATAAACTAACAGAAGCAGTGCTTGGGTTGCCTGCAAGAATAAGTTCCAAGAGCGAATAGGAAAACTGCAGTAACTGCCCTGCAGTCGCAGAACCTGTCAGAAGAGGAAAATTCTCTCTCAAAGAGACATACTAGCCCTGAGAACTCTTTATCAACATTTTTTTTTTGGTTATTTGTTTTGGTTTTGGTTTGGGGGGGCTATAGGGTTGTTTGATTATCTCTGTTGGTTGCCTTGTTTATTCATTGGTTTTCTCTTTATTTCCTTCTATTTCTCTTTCTTTGTTCTTTCTTCTTTTTCTCTCTTTCTCCTCCTCTCTCTTTTTTCTCTCTTTTCCTTCTCATAACATGTCTTGGACTCAAGGGTTATGTAAGCATATCCACTGTAAGTTCATATTGTGCAGAGAAGGAGAGCAAGTCCCAACTGCACCATTCACCAGATAGCAAACATTATGATCTGCCAGCAGGTTCTGAATCCTTGCAGCCCCCAGCCCCCTAGTAAGTGCTCAAAACTGTAAAGAGACAGTACAATGCCCCACTCCCAGCCCTACTTCATAATTGAACAAACCCAGAGCCCTGTCTCAAGGAAGGACAAAATGTAGAACAAATATTAGAGATGACTGCTTCTCCACTTTCCACTTTGCAATGAAATTAAATAGAACTGCTACAAATGAAGAAAAAAAACAATGAAAAGACTGCTGGTAACCATCAGAGTCCCAGAAAAGAGTCATTGCTAGAAAGAATAGCTACTGGGGCACAAACAATGGCTATCTCTCAGAATGACAGTACCCAGAAGGTACTTACAGAGATCAGATAATCATTGGACAGAATGATTAAAAATCTAGAAATGCAAGAAATAAAACTAAATGAAATTGCAATGTAGCTAGACAGATTTAAGAAAGCATACTTAGAAATAATTGAAATAAAAAACTTCATCCAAGAAATAAATAACAAACTGACAAGCATGGGAAGCAGAATTGACCAGGCAGAGGAAAGAATCTCAGAGCTGGAAGACCAAAATATGGAATTAACACAATCTATTAAAAATATAGGAAAAAATAGCACAAGTAGAAAGAGGAAATTCTCCAAGAGATGTGCGTTTTTATCAAGAACCCAGACCTACTTGTGATAAGAATACCTGAAATAGAGAAATGGAAAACACCTTGGAACATTCTGTGAGGTCATTCAAGAGAACTTCCCTCATCTGGCCAGAAAGACTATACAAGCACAAGAGATCCAGAGTTCCCATGCAAGACATCTTATGAGAAGAACAATCCCTGGACACATAATAATTTGCCTACACAAATTAGGTACAAAAGAAAAAATTGTAAAGGCAGCAAAGTAAAAAGGTCAGACTACATACCAGGGAGATCAATCAGAATTGCTGCAGACTTATCTGCAGAAACACTATAGGCCAGAATAAATTGGACCCCGATTTTTAATGTTGTCAAAGATAAACAATTTCAACCAAGAATTTCCTATCCAGCCAAGCTAAGCTTCATCAGCAATGGAGAATTAAAATCCTTCTCAGACATCCAATCCCTAAGAGAAAAAGCTGCTTCAAGACCAGCTCTATAGGAGCTGCTTTAAAAGGTGCTGTGCACAGAAGAAAAAAGAAACAAAAGTAAGAATATATACTTCACAAGATCACAAATACAGGAGCAACAAACAGAACACACAACATACCCACAAAAATGAAAGTACATGCATGTATGAACACAAAAGCTAAACAAAAACAAAACAGCATTATAAGAACATTATGTCTGGGACAAACTCTTGCATTTCAATAATCAGCCTGAATGTGAATGGACTAAATACAGCACTGAAAAGACATGGAATGGCAAGCTGGAAAACAAAACAAAACAAAATGACCCAGTAATTTGCTGCCTCCAGGAAACCCAGTAATTTGCTGACTCCAGGAAACTCATCTCACCACAAAGGATGCCCACAGACTCAAAGAGGATGGAAAACAAATTTTCAGGCAAATGGACCACAAAAGAAGACAAGAGTCATGATCTTAATATCACACAGAACAACTTTTAAGCTATCAAAAATCAAAAAAGATAAGAAAGGTCACTACATAATGATAAAAGTTTCGACACATCAACAAGAAACATACATCCTAAACATATATGCACTCAACACAGGAGCACCAGCTTTTATAAAGCAGTTACTAAGTTAACTAAAAAAGATATTGACTCTAACACTATCATAGCTCAGGACTTAAATACCACACTAACAACCCTAGATAGATTTTCAAGACAAAAAAATCAAGAAAGAGATCCAGAACTGCAACTGGGTGCTTGGCCATATGGACTTAATAGATACCTACAGAACACTCCAGCTAACAAACAATATACATTCTATTCATCACCACATGGAACATACTCCAAGATCGACCACATCTTGACCATAAATCAAGCATATACAAATTTTACAAATTTGAAATACTGCCATGTATCTTCTCAAAACACATTGGAATAAAAATAAAAAAAATTCCCCCAAAACCCACAAACAGCATAATGCCGAACAACTCCTAATGAAAACAAACATTTTACCAAAACCTCAGAGATGGCAGGAAAACAATACTAAGAGGATAATTTATATCTCTTTATGAACACACATCAAGAAAATAAAAAGAGAACAAATTGACAGCCTAATAAATCACCTGAAGAAGCTAGAAAGGAAAGAGCACCAAAAGCTAACTTCAGCAGAAGAATTCAGATCAACAAATAAAAGCCCAAATACAGTACATAGAAGACAAAAATATAGAAGAAATAAAAAAAAAAAGAAAAAGAAAGCTGGTTCTTTGAAAGGATAAAAAAAAAATTGATGGACCCCTTGCCAGAATGACCAAGAAAAAGAGAAAAAAAAGCCCAAATAAACATAATCAGAAATGCAAAAAATCAAGTAACAACTGACTCTGAAGAAATACAAATGAGTATCGTACTTTTTTTTTATTATAAAGATGTGGGGTACAATTCAGGGTTAGGTATACAAATGTTGATTATGCAGGTACGCTTGTTGATGAGGTATGCCCCTTCCTTCCCTAGCAGTTTCCCTCAACTGCCAATCCCACCTCCCCTTCCCTGACAGTTTCCCACTACTTCTCTTTCTTATAGTATTATAATTGTTCAAGGTCCGCTTATGAGTGATAACATATGGTACTCTGTTATTTGTTTCTGTGATAGATCACTGAATATAATTGACTCTAGATCCATCCAAGTTGCTGCAAGGTGCATATGTTTGTCCTTCTTTATGGCTGCATAATATTCCATTGTGTATATGTACCGTGTTTTTTTTATCCAGTCCAGCTTTGATGGACAACATGGTTGGTTCTGTTTTTGCTATTGTGAACAGAGCTGCAACAAACATACCTGCACAGGTATCTTTTTTTGTAGAATGATTTGTGTTTCTCTCTGGGTATATTCCCAGTAGGGGGATGCTGGGTCATATGAAAGGTCAATTTCTAGTTCTTTCAGAAATCGCCACACTGTCTTCCAAAGAGGTTGCACTAATTTGCATTCC
>CAUYQG010265741.1:0-20503 GCA_963574415.1 Tarsius wallacei
TCGCACGCGGTAATGATAAAAAAATTGGGACATATATGAACATTGCTTATGCCAATACCCGTGGTGTTGCGGGATGCCCCGCCCCCCCCAGCAGTTTTCCCTCAACTGCCAATCCCACCCCCCTTCCCTGGAAGTTTTCCACTACTGCCAATCTCACCCCCACTTCCCTGGCAGTTTCCCACTACTGCCAATTCCTCTCATATAGTATTATGATAATTGCTCAAGGTCTGCTAATGAGTGAGAACATATAGTACTCTATTCTTTGTTTCTGTGATAGATCACTGGTATGATAGACTCTAAATCCATCCAAGTTGCTGCTAAGTCCATATGTTTGTCCTTCTTTATGACTGCATAATATTCCATTGTGTATATGTACCAATTTTTTTATCCAGTCCGGCTTCGATGGGCAACAAGGCTGGTTCCATGTTTTTGCTATTGTGAATAGAGCTGCAACAAAAATGTGTGTGCAGGTATTTTTTGGTAGAATGACTTGAGTTCCTCCAGGTATATTCCCAATAGAGGGACTGCTGGGTCATATGGTGGGTCAGTTTCTAGTTCTTTCAGAAATCAACCCGGGCACATTTCTTAAGTCCTCTGCCTTGGTTTTTTCCTCTGTAAAGTAGTAATCATATAATAATAATGTAACTACCTCACAGAGTTTTTGGTAAGATTAAAAGAGGTAACACAAGCAATATTTGGAATAGTGCTGGGCACACAGCAAGCATTACACTGATGTTGTCCACCATTATCACCATTGTCTTCCTCATCTTTATCATCATCACCTGCATCATCATTAAGAGAGGTTAGGTCACACTGAAAAGGATTAGTTCATTTCCTACTAACTAGTTGAAAAAATGAATTTACTTTAGGTAAGTATGAAGTGTAGGATTATAAAATCTAATCAGTCCTGTGTTCAAGTCAAGTTCTGCCACCTTCTACTTTTTTTATAACTCAATTTTATATTATGTAACTCAAATTTTACAATGTAACAAATTTTATAACTCAAATTTAGCTTCTGTGCACCTGAGTTTGTACATTTGAGATATGGCATTAACAATACAGATCTCATTAATAAACTGAGGATTAAACCAGCTCTCACTGTTCACAGCACAACGTATATGCTCATTAATTGCTGATTTCCTCCTTTTCTCTGCCACTGTGTATCCTTTAAGGTAGCCTGACACTCCTGAATGTCTCCTATTTCCTGATTGTTCATGCTCTAAGCTCCAATCATGCTTATCAACTTGCAATTGTTCATTTGCCTTCCTTTATTTGCTGCCTCTTTGCGATGATGAATTTTATGTCTCAACTTGAATGGGCTAAGGAATGCCCAGGTAGCTGGTAAAATATTACTTCTGAGTGTGTCTGTGAAGGTGTTTTCAAAAAAGATTAGCATTTGAATCAGTAGATTGTGTAAAAAAAGATTCACCTCACCAACGTGGGAAGGCATTATCCAATCTGTTGAGGGCTGGCACTCAAAAACAAGGCAAAGGAAGGGAAAATGATCTTCTCTCCTTGACCTAGATCACCCATCTTCTTTAGCCCTTGGACATGGGAGGTCTTTGGGCCTTTGAACTCTTGAGACTTACACTAGCCCCTGCATCTCTACTATTATCAGGCCTACCCTGAGAATGGGAGTTACACCATTAACTCCTCTGGTTCTCAGGCTTTTGGACTTGTACTGAATTATACCACTGACTTTTGTGAATTTCCAGGTTGAAGATGGCATATCATTTGTCTAGTAAGCATTGACTAAGCGCCTACTATATACCAAGTTAGTCTTTTTTCTTAAAGAAGCTCTCATTCTTGGGGCAGGAAAATGAGAGTGAACTCCGATACGACTTCTCAGGCTCTACAAGCCCATGATTAATTCCCATAATAAATATATATATTTATATTGGTTCTATTTCTCTGGAAAACTATAATTAATATACTTTTCAACATATATTGGCAACTCAAAATCACCCTTTGGGTCAGATTAGGTACTACTGTTATTTCCATTTATAGACAAAAAATTTGAACAATAAAGATTAAAAAAAAAGATGTGGGGTACAATTCAGGGTTAGATATATGAACATTGATTATGCAAATACCCTTGTTGATGAGGTATGCCCCTCCCCCCCAGCAGTTTTCCCTCAACTGCCAATCCCACCCTCCTTTTCTGGCTGTTTCCCACTACTGCCAATCCCTTTCTTATAGTATTATGAGAATTGTTCAAGGTCCGCTTATGAGTGAGAACATATGGTACTCTGTTCTTTGTTTCTGTGATAGATCACTGAATGATCGACTCTAAATCCATCCAAGTTGCTGTGAAGTCCATATGTTTCTCCTTCTTCATGGCTGCATAATATTCCATTGTGTACATGTACCACTTTTTTTTTATACAGTTCAGTTTCGATGGGCAGCATAGTTGGTTCCTTGTTTTTGCTGTTGTGAATAGTGCTGCAACAAACATATGTGTGCAGGTATCTTTTTTGCAGAATGATTTGAGTTCCTCCTGGTATATTCCCAATAGGGGAATTGCTGAGTCATATGGAAGGTCAATTTCTAGTTCTTTCAGAAACCACCACACTGTCTTCCAAAGAGAGTGCACTAGTTTGCATTCCCACCAGCAGTGTAGAAGCTTTCCTTTTTCTCCACATCCTCATCAGCACCTGTTGTTGTTTGTTTTATTAATGATGGCCATTCTTACAGGGATTAGGTGGTATCTCAATGTCATTTTGATTTGCATTTCTCTGATGATGCATGAGGCTGAGCACTTTCTCATTTGTCTGTTGGCAGTCCATATATCTTCTTTTGATAAGTGTCTATTTATGTCTTTGCCTACTTTTTAATGGGGCTGCTTGTTGTTTTCCTTTTGGCACGTTTGAGTTCCTTGTAGATCCTGGATGTTAGGCCTTTGTCAGATATAGAGTTGACAAATATTTTTTTCCATTCTGTGAGCTCTCCCCCCCCAGTCTATTGATGGTTTCTTTTGCTTTGCAGAAGCTTGTCAGTTTGATGAGGTCCCACTTGTCTATCTTATTTTTTATGGTATGGGCACTTAGGGTTCTGATCAGGAACTGGTTGCCAGTTCTAATTTCCATAAGATTCTTATAGTTTGAGGTTTTATGTCTGATCCATTTACAGTTAATTTTTGTGTGTGGTGATAGGTAGGGGTCCTGTTTCAATCTTCTGCATGTGATCAACCGGTTTTCCTAGCACAATTTACTGAATAGGTTCTCCTCCCCCCAGTGGTGGTTGTTGGAGGCTTTGTCAAAGATGAGTTGGTTGAGGAATTGAGGCTTTGCTTCTGGAATCTCTATCCTGTTCCATTGGTCTATATGCTTGTTATTGTTCCAACACCAGGCTGTTTTGATTACTTTATCCTTATAGTAAAGTCTGAAGTCTGGAAGTGTGATACCTCCTGCTTTGTTTCTCTTGCTAAGGATTGTTCTGGCTATTCATGGTCGTTTATGTTTCCATATTAATTTCTGTATTGTCATTTCCATGTCTGAGAAGCATGATGTTGGTAATTTAGTGGGTATTGCGTTGAATCTGTAAATTACCTTTGGTAGAATGGACATTTTATCAATGTTGATTCTTCCTATCCATGAGCATGGACTGTTTTTCCATTTGTTTGTGTCTTCTTGGATTTCTTTGAGCAGTGTTTTGTAGTTCTCATTGTAAAGTTCTTTCACTTCCCTGGTTAGGAAGATACTGAGGTATTTTATTTTTTTGTGACTATTGTAAATGGGATTGTACTTTTTATTTGCATCCCTGCCTGCTTGTTGTGGGTGTATAGGAATTCAACTGTCTTTTGCACATTTATTTTGTACCCTGAGACTTTGCCAAAGTCCTTTATCATTGCAAGCAGGTTTTTGACAGATTCTCTTGGATTTTCAAGGTATAGGATCATATCATTAACAAAGAGGGATAACGTAACTTCCTCTTTTCCCATTTGGATACCCCTGATTTCCTTCTCTTGTCTAATTGCCCTAGCTAGAACTTCCAAAACAATGTTGAACAAGAAGGGTGAGAGTGGGCAGTCTTGTCTTGTTCTAGTTTTAAGGGGAAATGTTTCTAATTTCTGTCCATTTAACAATTTGTTGTCTGTGGGTTTATCATAAATGGCACTTACTATTTGGGGTATGTTCCTTCTATACTTAGATGTTTGAGGGTTTTTATCGAGAAGAGATGCTGGATTTTATCAAAAGCTTTTTCTGCATCTAGTCATATAATCTTGTGGTTCTTGTTTTTTTTGTTTTTTTTTATTTTTATTTTTATTTATTTATTTATTTTTTGAGTTGGAGTCTCACTCTGTCGCCCAGACTGGAGTGCAGTGGCCAGGAGCTGCAGCCTCGACCTGCTGGGCTCCGGTGATCCTTCCGCCTCAGCCTTCCAAGTAGCTGGAACTACAGGTGTGCACTACCACGCCCGGCTAATTTTTTTTATTTTTATTGTAGAGATGAGGTCTCGCCAAGTTGCCCAGGCGGGTTTCAAACCCGCGGGCTCAGGCAATCCACTCACCTCAGCCTCCCAAGGCGCAGGATTACAGGCTGAGCCACGGAGCCCGGCTAAAGATTTTTGAAGATTTTGTTTTCCTCGGTGCAGGGCTCACCTTTCACCTCAGAAGCACATCCTTTCCAAGGGTTGCTGAAATGGAAAGCTTTCTGGCCTTGTGGGTGGCCTGTGAGTTGGAGCCTATGACTTCTTCGAATCAGGCTTCCTCTTACAGTGTCTGCCTCCTGCAGATGTATCTAGTAACTGAATAAAGGCTCTTTTCTTTCTTTCTTTCTTTCTTCCTTCCTTCCTTCCTTCCTTCCTTCCTTCCTTCCTCTCTCTCTCTCTCTCTCTGTCTCTCTCTCTTTCTTTCTTTCGTCTTGCTATGTTGTCCACGCTGATCTTGAACTCCTGGCCTCAAGCTATCTTCCTGCCTTGTCCTCTCAAAATGCTAGTATTACAGGCATGAACCACCATGCCTAGCTTGAAAGCTCCTTTCCTGTCATCCCAAACACATGTACCTCTGCCTCTGAGCACCTCACACAGAACCCCAGTTCCTACTTCTTCACTACCCTTCCTGGCTTGGCAGCTCGTAGAGGGTTAGTTATAGATGGTTATGGCACACTAGGCAGAACTTTTTTTTTTTTTTGAGTCGGAGTCTCACTCTGTTGCCCAGACTGGAGTGCAGTGGCCGCTCCCAGCCCCTGCAGCCTCCACCTGCTGGGCTCCAGCAATCCTTCCACCTCAGCCTTCCGAGTAGCCAGAATTACAGGCACGTGCTACCATGCCCGGCTGATTTTTTGATTTATTGTAGAGATGAGGTTTTGCCAAGTTGCCCAGGCGGGTCTCGAACCCACAGGCTCAGGCAATTCACTCACATCGGCCTCCCAAAGCACGGGATTACAGGCTGAGCCACTGAGCCCGGCCAGAACTTTTTATACTAAGTAAACCAGGGACTCTAAGTATACTCAAAATCCCATGTGCAGACATGCCAGAATCTAGTATACCTGTTTTAGACTGAAGAGGTGAAGCTGGTCTTTGAGTTCTTGCTTGCAGCAAGTCTTCCCTTCCTCCTTGCCCCTCAGGGTTGTCATCTACTCTGGCAGACAAATCTTGACAGGCAAGCAATTCCCTGAGGGTCCCACAGCCTTGGCCTCATTCCCCATAAGATCCTGGCTCCTCCTTGCCTGTAGTCTTTTCATCTACCTCAGATGGTTTGAGCTTCTGCTTTGAGGTGTGAACAGGGACATAAGGCCCCACTGTGCACTTAGTCCAATATCAGCTGGGAAGGGAGACTGAGAAGTAGAGCCTGGAGATGCCCTGGACCTGTTTGTGCAAAAACACATTCTCATTATTGGCTCTTCTCACAGTCCATAGATGCCAGTAGGAACCAGCACTGGCAGAGAGTCCATCATGTATCTGGCCTATAATCATACAAGGATGGGACTGTTTTCCCCATTTTACAGATGAGGACACTGAGGCTGAGTTGGATCAAGCATCAGTCTGCCTGGAGCTGGGATTCATAGTGAAAGATAGGGCTTTTCATTGGGTAGGCCATTGTTATGGAGGTGAGTCCTGGCTTGTCATGGAGGCTGTATCTGGTCAGAGGGAAATTTTTTTTTGTAGAGACCAGGTCTCACTATGTTGCCCAGGCTGGTCCTGAACTTCTGGGCTCAAGCAGTCTGCCCATCTCAGCCTCCCAAAGTGATGGGATTATAGATGTGAACCACTATGCCTGACCATAAAAGAAACTTTCTTATCGTATTTCACCCTTAAGCCTTGAGAGGAAGAGAAGTAATCCAGAGTTTTTGAAAGATGGGAAGGGTATCCAGAGTTCCCATGGGATGAGGGCTCTTGCTTTGTCAGGATAAAGCAGGTATTTTATATCTGCAGTGAGCCAAGCCATGAATTGAGTGCCTTGGGAAGATGGGACTGCTAGTGGACTCCTCCGGGGACTGTGGACACCACCAGCCCTTTGGGCATGTTCAGACTTCCCAAGTTAGGGACTTTCCCCAAGTGGCCTTGAAAATGCAGTGTGCCTGTAACTTGGCCAAGTTCTTTGTGGAAATCAGGTTTGTTTTGCTTCCTGTGGCCTTCTATTAAAATAAATAAATCATTGCTATTTAAAGTGCTGTTTGGGCCTATTCCCAGTACCAAGATGCCTGGAGGCACAAGCATTTTAGAACATTCAGGTTGGTACCTTTCTTTCCTTTCTGAGGTGTACCCATAATCCAGGGGTACTGCCTGCTTCAAGGCAGTACCAGGTTGGACACCTGTCCTGCAGCAAGTTCATGATTGGGGCTTTAGGGCCCAGAGGTGAAAGCAGGTATATAGGTTGGAGAGACTTGACTCTAATTCTTTGACATGGCTTGTCCCAAAGCCGTGGGTAAACTTTACATGTCTGTAAAGCTGTGCATACACAATAGTGAAAGAATTTGTTCTCAGTAACCAAAACTGACTTCCAATTCTCACCTTCTATTTCCTAATTTGAAATTGAGTATTAAAACTTGCTTTGTTGAAACTTGAGGTTTTCTTTAATGTTTATTATTTTTGTTATATGATACTAATATGCTGTAATGTTACTTGGTATAGTTAAAATAAATGTATGGCTTCCAAAGATGGCTGTGTGGGAAACTTGGCCATAGAATGTCCTGCATTTATTCTGTAGGAAATGTGTGACAGCAGAACTTTGATCGTTGGAGTCAGCAGAATAGGAAGTGAGCTTCGAAGAGGTGGGGCCCTTCTCTGATTTCTGTGTTAGAAAGTGTCATTGTGTAGCCAGACTTGCAGAAGCACCAGGCTGCTCGCTCATCTAGGCTGATGGAACACACAGGGCTGGGCACAGGCCTAGCTGCCTAGCCACTCAGGAATGTCCCATGGGTCTGACTAGCCAGTTGGCGCCTACCCCTAGAGCTTCTGCTGTTTTCTTCCAGCTCTGTTCAGTCTCCTCTGCAGATAGCTTCTCCCTGGTTGGCTTTACCTGGAGTTCCATCCTAGGCCTTCCCTGTTGCCTTCCTCTGTTCTCCCTCTGTCATGTGATCTTCCATCCCAGTGGTATCCATTGGGATGGAGTGGGGTTAGGAAACACTCTCAGGTACCAGAGACCTGGGTCCACACATTAACTCACCCACTTTCCACCTCTCAGGACCTCTGCTCCTACCTTACTCCTCTAAAACATCTCATAGTTTCATGGATACCCCATTTGGGCATCTTTGCTTTGTGTCTTTTACAAAACAAGAGCATTTGACCTTTGCTTTATGTGTTTACATGTAGATGTGGTAGTTTTCATATTTAACAAATAAATATGGGTTTTTTAATGGGTTTTTTCAGTCAAAACATTTGAAATAAAGTATTGTTTTTATAGCCAAAAAATCTGTTAAAGGAAAAATATATTTAGTGTTTTTCATGGATTTGAATATATTCATGTTTCAGATTTTTTTTTTTTTTTTTTTTTTTTGAGTTGGAGTCTCACTCTGTTGCCCAGACTGGAGTGCAGTGGCCGCTCCTGGCCACTGCATCCTTGACCCACTGGGCTCCGGCGATCCTTCCGCCTCAGCCTTCCAAGTAGCCGGAATTACAGGCACGTGCTACCATGCCCAGCTGATTTATTTATTTACTTATTGTAGAGATGAGGTCTCACCAAGTTGCCCAGGCGGGTCTCGAACCCATGGGCTCAGGCAATCCACTCACCTCAGCCTCCCAAGGCATGGGATTACAGGCTGTGCCACCGAGCCCGGCTTGTTTCAGATATTTTAAGATATCAGGATTCTGATGTTTGATGGTGAGTGATGGGGTGGGAGATTCTTAGTGGTGCATTAATTAGATAGTGGTGCATCTTAGAGTGATGGAATGTGGTGTCACAAAAGAAACACTATCTGTAGACCACTATCTGTAGTGGGAGCAATCAGGAAATGATAATCTCAGTAACAGTAACTCCTAATAATGTCAAGTCATTTTCTCATGGTTTTTTTCTGGAGGTGGGAAACCTGTTTAAACCAATTTGAAGGGGAAAAGTATCTAGTCTCTGATAAGATTGCTGCTGGTTACCTGGGTCCTGACTGGGAATCATCAGGTACAAGCGGGGGTCTCCTTTCCAATCACTCAGGTATGTTGTCTTTTGGCAGGAGGAAGCCCAGAGAACCGGAGCCACTGGGGAGCCCAGAAGGCATAGCTTTTGCCTTCCTGCTGCATACAGGGAGGGAAGCATTTTTAGGTCCCTCTGCTAATAAGCAGTGGGCCACAAAAGGCAATTTCTGGGCCAAGGCTGGCAGTGAGATACACTGTCTCTTGGCCAGTGTGTCTGTCTCTGGACTTGGTACAGGACAGTGGAGCTGAGAGCACCTTCTGGCAGACTAGAGAGTGGGTATCACCTTTCTTGCATTGGGGGCAGGAGTAGGTACTTCCCAAAGGTAAGAGGGCCCTAGGCAAGAGGGAAGTCTTATTTTCCCCTTGTAAGCTGATGGCCGAAGTTTCTTTAGTGGCATTCCCTTTGGTGCTCTGAGCATTTCCACTTATATACCTGTGGAAAAGGACTTTCACACTGAAAGAAGTCTGGGAAGTGCTGTTGGGTTGGAATAAAGGGATAAGCTCCTTAGGCCTGCATCTGTGTCTGAGTTCTCCAAGGACAGAAGAGAGCTGTACGTTTCCCCTACTTGGTTGTTAATAGAACCTCTCTCATAGAGAGACCAGAGTTCCTTGGGATTCCTTTGATAAACACTGTTCTAGAGTAGTTGATCCTAGTCCCTCCATCCTGTGTACCACAATTTAACCTGAGATTTGAAAAGCAAGATAAATTAAGACATTAGATACAACTAACTGTTTGCCATACAAATATGCCCCACTACATTTGGATGTAATGTGATGATTGTGAAGTGAGTTGGGGTGATGAGCCCACCCTTGTACCCAGACCTACTTTCATCTCCACTTCTGAGAGGTGAAAGGTACTCCAGACCAGGCATATGACTTGAGCAAAAGCATAATAGTGTCTGTAGAGGGCAGGGGAAGAAGTCTGAGATGAGGCTGGAAAGCAGTGCTTGATGGCTGTGATGAGACACTGACTTGATTCTGCAGTTTGGAGTGGGCATGAGTAGGGAGCAGTGTGTGTCACTGTTATAAATATCTATAACATTCTTAAAGCCCCATGGCATCAGTTCTCTGGAATGAGATATGTTTGAGTGGCAACACTGCTATCTCTGCTGTCTTCTCCACTGTGTGGCTTTAAGTGAATTATTTGCTTCGCAGTCTAGCCCGTTTCATAGCACCAGTCTTTTATGACAGGTAAATAAGGTTGATGTGCCTTTCTTGGGGAGTGGAATTGACTTCCTCAACAGGAATTCTGAATAGACCTCAAGCCTATCACACAATTGGCTATCTTTTTTTTAATTTTTTTTTTTGAGTTGGAGTCTCACTCTGTCACCCAGACTGGAGTGCAGTGTCCGCTTCCGGCCACTGCAGCCTCGCCCTGCTGGGCTCTGGCGATCCTTCCGCCTCAGCCTTCCAAGTAGCTAGAACTACAGGCGTGCGCTACCACACCCGGCTAATTTTTTGATTTATTGTAAAGATGAGGTCTCGTCAGGTTGCCCAGGCAGATCTTGAACCCGCGGGCTCAGGCAATCCACTCACCTCAGCCTCCCAAAGTGCGGGATTCCAGGCTGAGCCACCGAGCCCGGCTCAATTGGCTATTCTTGTGGTTGGTTGGCACATTGCCAATAAGAAGACCCCCTTCCCAAATGCATCCAAAGGCAGATTCATGCCACACCCACGCCTGTCATTGCCATCAGGGCCCCAGCCACAGCCATCCAAGAGCCACCATCCACACAATTCAGGCTAGGCCATTGCTAAACTGTTGTGATCATTTTCAGATTATACGGTGGTAACAGTACTGGTAATTCATGCTTGTTTCTCTTCTAGGTATCGGCGGCAGGAAAAGAAGTTTTGCCACCTTGGCTGCACTGGGACCCACAGAGCCACACCCTGGAGGGCCTCCCCCTTGACACTGATAAGGGTGTGCATTACATCTCAGTGAGCACTGCACGGCTGGGGGCCAACGGTAGCCACATCCCCCTGTCCTCCAGTGTGTTCTCCATTGAAGTCTACCCTGAAGACCATAGCGAGCCGCAGTCCATGAGGACGGCCTCACCAGACCCTGGTGAGGTAGTATCATCTGCCTGTGCTGCTGATGAGCCTGTGACTGTCCTGACAGTGATTTTGGATGCCGACCTTACCAAGATGACCCCAAAGCAAAGGATTGACCTTCTGCAGAGGATGCGGAGCTTCTCAGAAGTGGAGCTTCACAACATGAAGTTGGTGCCAGTGGTGAATAATAGATTGTTTGACATGTCAGCCTTCATGGCTGGCCCAGGGAATGCAAAAAAAGTGGTAGAGAATGGGGCTCTGCTCTCTTGGAAGCTGGGCTGCTCCCTGAACCAGAACAGTGTGCCTGATATTCATGGGGTGGAAACCCCTGCCAGGGAGGGTGCCATGTCTGCCCAGCTTGGCTACCCTGTGGTTGGTTGGCATATTGCCAATAAGAAGCCCCCTCTTCCCAAACGCATCCGAAGGCAGATCCATGCCACACCCACACCTGTCACTGCCATCGGGCCCCCAACCACAGCCATCCAAGAGCCACCATCCAGGATTGTGCCCACCCCCACTTCTCCAGCCATTGCTCCTCCAACAGAGACTATGCCTCCTCCAGTCAGGGATCCTGTTCCTGGGAAGCCCACAGTCACCATTCGGACTCGAGGTGCCATTATTCAGACCCCAACCCTAGGTCCCATCCAGCCCACTCGTGTGTCAGAAGCTGGCACCACTGTTCCTGGCCAGATTCGCCCAACAGTGACCATTCCTGGCTATGTGGAGCCCACTGCAGTTGCTACCCCTCCCACAGCTACCACCAAGAAGCCACGAGTATCCACGCCAAAACCAGCAACGCCTTCAACTGACTCCTCAACCACCACAACTCGCAGGCCGACCAAGAAACCACGGACACCCCGACCAGTGCCCCGGGTCACTACCAAAGCTCCCATCACCAGGTTGGAAACTGCTTCCCCACCTACGCGCATCCGTACCACCACCAGTGGAGTGCCCCGTGGGGGAGAACCTAACCAACGCCCAGAGCTCAAGAACCACATTGACAGGGTGGATGCCTGGGTCGGCACCTACTTTGAGGTGAAAATCCCATCAGACACTTTCTATGACAATGAAGACACCACCACTGACAAACTAAAGCTCACCCTGAAGTTGCGGGAGCAGCAACTGGTAGGCGAGAAGTCCTGGGTACAGTTCAATAGCAATAGTCAGCTCATGTATGGCCTGCCCGACAGTAGCCATGTGGGCAAACATGAGTATTTCATGCATGCTACAGACAAGGGGGGGCTGTCAGCTGTGGATGCCTTTGAGATTCATGTCCATAAGCGCCCCCAAGGGGATAGGGCTCCTGCAAGGTTCAAGGCCAAGCTTGTGGGTGACCCAGCACAGGTGGTGAATGACATCCACAAAAAGATTGCTTTGGTGAAGAAGCTGGCCTTTGCCTTTGGGGACCGAAACTGCAGCACCATCACCTTGCAGAATATCACCCGGGGCTCCATTGTAGTGGAATGGACTAATAACACACTGCCCTTGGAGCCCTGCCCCAAGGAGCAGATAACAGGGCTAAGCCGGAGGATTGCTGAGGATGATGGGAAACCTCGGTCTGCCTTTTCCAATGCCCTAGAGCCTGACTTTAAGGCCATGAGTGTTGCTGTGACAGGCTCTGGCAGTTGTCGGCACCTACAGTTTATCCCTGTGGCGCCACCCAGAAGGGTGCCCTCAGAGGTGCCACCCACGGAGGTGCCGGACAGGGACCCTGAGAAGAGCAGTGAGGATGACGTATACCTGCACACAGTAATTCCAGCTGTGGTGGTCGCAGCCATCCTGCTCATTGCCGGCATCATTGCCATGATCTGCTATCGTAAGAAGCGGAAGGGCAAGCTTACCCTTGAGGACCAGGCTACCTTCATCAAGAAGGGGGTGCCTATCATCTTTGCAGATGAACTGGATGACTCCAAGCCCCCACCCTCCTCCAGCATGCCACTCATTCTGCAGGAGGAGAAGGCTCCCCTGCCCCCACCTGAGTACCCCAGCCAGAGCGTGCCCGAGACCACTCCTCTGAACCAGGACACCGTGGGAGAGTATACACCCCTGCGGGATGAGGATCCCAATGCGCCTCCCTACCAGCCCCCTCCACCCTTCACAGCCCCAATGGAGGGCAAGGGCTCCCGTCCCAAGAACATGACCCCATATCGGTCACCCCCTCCCTATGTCCCTCCTTAACCCACAAGCGCCTGGGTGGAGGCAGGGGTAGGGCAGGGGCCTGGAGACAACATGGTGTTGTCTGTGGAGCCTGGTGGCCTGCAGACCATCGCCCATTGGGAGCCGACACCTGACCTAGCACACACTGACACAGGGGCCTGGACACGCCTGCCCTCTCTGGTCCTCCCAAACCCCAAAGCAGCTGGAGAGACTTTGGGGAGACCTTTTTTATTTTTATTTTTTGCCTAACAGCTTTTTGTTTGTTCATAGAAGATTCTTCGCAGTGTTTTGATGCCTGGCTCTGAAAGCACCATGTGGAGTAGAGGGGGATAGAGGGAGCGAGGAACCGTGAATGAACTCGCAGGCAGTGCTGGGCGGCCCCCCGGCTCTCTGCGTTTTGCCTTTAACACTAACTGTACTGTTTTTTCTATTCACGTGTGTCTAGCTGCAGGATGTAACATGGAAAACAGTAGCTAAAGATTAAATTCAAAGGACTTTGAGAAGTTATGGTTAAGTTTTTACATTTAATCTGCTGTTTACCTAAAACTTGTATGTATAATTTTTGGGTGGGTATGGGGAATTGCTTTGCTAAAAATAAGCTCCCAGGGTGTTTCAAACTTAGAGAAGACCAAGGGACAGTATTTTTTATCAAAGGAATCCTATTTTTTCACACTACGTCAACTTGGTTGTTCTGATAACCCAGAGCCTGATTGGGGGCCTACTGGCCCTGGCTCAGGGCCAGGGCCCTGGTGCTGGGTTTGCTCTCCCGCTGTTGCCAGGGGCTAGAAGCTGGAGGGGCCTCTTGGGCCATGGACATCCCCATCTCCACTCCAAGTACACTAGTGGCCCACCACCAAGATATCTCCATTTCCATGGAAAAGGGACTCCCAAGAGGCAGTGGTGGCTGTGGCCCCCAACTTAGGTGCTCTGGGGTGGGCCAGCTGCTTATGGGGGTGCCTGGGAGGTCGAGAGACTTGACCACATCAACCTGTTTTATCCTTCTGTGTTTTTTTCTCCCTCTTCAAAGAAATATCATGGTTTTTGAAACACTGAGTAGGGGACATTTTGGTGAAGATGCAATATTTTTATGTCATGTGATGCTCTTTCCTCACTTGACCTTGGCCGCTTTGTTCTAATAGTCCACGGCCCTACCCCAACCCACCCCATCCCTTTTCTCTGGCGCTCCAGTCCCAGGCCTTGAGTCTGAACTATTGGAAAAGGTCTGATGGCTGGGGAGAAGTGCCAGCAATAGTTAATAGTAAAAATCTGTGGGCTCTCAAAGCTAATTTTTTACTAAAGTTTTTATACAGCCTCAAATTGTTTTATTAAAAAAAAGATTAAAAATGGTGATGCTTATAGCAGTTTGTACAAGCTCTTAGTGTTGGTTCCATGGAACTGACAGCTTTGTTCATTTTGATTTTTTTCCCCCCTTCTTTTCCTAATGGCTTAAATTCTGGAATTACACTGGGGCTTCTTTTGCCTTTTTTAGCAGAACATCCGTCCGTCCATCTGCATCTCTGTCCCATGACTCAGGGGCGCCCACTCTGCTTCGATTCTCCCCCCTTTGGAAGAAACCATTTTGAGCATGACTTTTCTTGATGTCTGAGAGTTATTTTGGGTACCTTTTAGGGAGGAATGCCTTTCGCAATAATGTATCCCTTCCCTGATAGAGGGCGGGTGGGTGGACCCAGGCTCCCTTTGCACACGGAGCAGCTATTTCTAAGCCATATTGATTATTTTGTGGAGGATTTGTGTGTGCTGCCTCATGAGGGGAGGGTTAACTGGAGGGGAGGGGTCTTCATCCTATTCGTCTCCAGAGGGTGTTTCCCCTTTCACCTTCTCCCACAGGGCCCAACCCCTCACTCCTGACCCAGCTCCCAGCAGGTACTCTGAAGTGAACAGTGCCCCTGTGGGGGGAGCTTGTAGTTGAGGGTTGGGTGGACCACTGGTGATTAGGCTCATGCCTCCAAGCCAGAGTTTCCCTAATGCCCCAGAGACAGGAGCACAAGTGGGATCTGACCTGGTGAGGATTGCCAATGTTCCAGGTGAGGACTTTGAAAGGCCTTCCAAACAGCTCTGTTGCCCCTAGCAACCCCTACCAGGGCCCTGCCATGCAGAGACGTGGCTGGCCTAGAATGGCCTGTTGTCATAGCAACTGGAGGCGATGGGGCAGTGAACAGAATAACAACAGCAACAATGCTTTTACAGGCAGCCTCCTCCCCTGAGCGCTGGATGGTGATGGCTGTTGGACTCTGTGAGATAGAGAGCCAATCTCACATTCAAGTGTTCACCAACCACTGACGTGTTTTTTATTTCCTTCTATATGATTTTAAGATGTGTTTTCTGCATTCTGTATAGAAACATATCAAACTAAATAAAAGCAGTGTCTTTATTACAACGCCATTGCCTCTGAGCATCTATTTCCCTGGCACCTGGACAGGTTCCTGGGCATGAGTAGTGCAGGGCTCATGTGACAGGAAGAGGGGACTCAGGCCCACTCAGAGGTAGCCCCATAGCCTTCACACAGCCTTATGATTTCTGTGCTAGGAGGGCTGGCTGTGTGCTCCAGAAACTCCAACATGTGAGCTCTCTTTACCTCACCTCTTTACCTTCACCTCTTCTGTCTGTGAGCCTGCTAAGACAATTCTCCGATCCTCAGATTCTTCATCTGTAAGGGTTGGGGGGTGGCAGAGAACCCAATGAGACTGATGTGAGGAAGGATGATGGAAAAGGTTTTGTCACAGGTTTTCTGCCCCAGAGTGGTCGCCCTTGTACTTCCTGGGCAGAGGTCATTCTGGAGACCTAGGGATGCCTCTGGCTGCAACTTCACCTCAGTCAGTTCCTGCTTCCATTGCCTTGTGGACTTGGGACTAGTCAGTCTCCCAGGTAATCTCTCAAGGCAGGTTTGGCATTGGCCTTGCAGTGGGGAGAATGGTTTCTGGCCAGGCTGCTCTGCCTAGTTGGCTTTTAGATTCTGAATGGCTGACCCTAAGGGCCTGGCCTGGGTTGGATAGGCCAGCTGGATAGGCCGAGCATGACTCAGTGCCCGGGAAGGGGCAGATGGTTTGTTCTGGAACACTGCTCCTGTGTGGGAGGCAGGAGATGGCAGCAGCTGTGTCTTAAGAGGGAGGATGGAGCCATTGGTCACGGAACAACTGGTGCCTCTTCTGGGCTCACCTCTACCCTCACACTCCATACCACTCCCCCCAACGCCTCCCCTCCTTCCCCCACTCCTCTGCTCACAGCTCAGAGAGGAGACAGGTCCCATATTGCAGATAAGAACTAAATCACAGAGTGTGCAAAAATGCGGAAGGACAAATAACTATTTGTGAAGTTAGGGCCTGAGTGGGCACCACACTAAATGCCAGGAAAGGCTGTTTCCAGGATGTGTTCAGGGACACATGCCTCTAGTTCTAGAAGCAGGGGCCCAGGAAATGACCCTACCCTTATTCTCTTGATCTCAGGAAATTCTGCTTAACATCTAACCCCAAAGCCACTGAGTTATAAGTGAACTCACTGTCTTGAACTGTAATAAGGGAAATTCTTGATCTCATGTGAGTAAAGCCAGAAGGGCAGGAAGAGGAGAGTCATAAGGACTTCTGTCCTGCCCTACCTTCTTTGGGGGATGGGGGATCTGCTGTTTGGCCTGGCAGACCCCTGCCCTCCAGCACTCCTGCCAGATCTCTGACCTTTGCTCGGCTGGGGTGGAGACTACTCGAGTCTTTTGAAAAGGACAGGTGGCAGCGGGAAGGGGCAGGAAGGAAGGAACTATCAGATTCACAGAAATCTGCCTTTCCACCTTCCTCCCATCCACGAAGTTCCTGGGATCCCTCACCTGGCTTCCCCATCTGTGAGGTGGGGACAGTGCTGTTCTCTAAGGGGTTCTGGGCTACCTTAGGAGTTAGGGGGGGTGAAGTTGAGATAATGGATTACCCCCAAAGTGTCTGCCTGGAAAAGGGGCAGAGAATCCAAGTGTGAGGCTAGAGAAATCTGTATTTTCTCCTGGTATAAAGGAGAAAATGGGGCTAAGATCCTTAGTTCAGTCCTGGGTCAGAGATGTTGGCTGGAGAATCTTGTGGTGTATCTAGGAGCTTGTGGCCAGCCTGGCGCTCTAGGATACCACAGATTCGTTGGGTAATGGAGGCTGCACACAACTTGCCTCATTGCAGCCCCCAATCTGCATCCCCTTGTTCCCAACATACTGGGAAGCTCCTAGGGAAGCCCAGCATAGAAGGTCCAATTCAAGCATCAGTGTCTCGAGGGTGAGCTTCATTTCTATCTTAAAAATCCAAATTGGTTGGTGACTTACTCTTTGCTTGCTTTGCTTATCTTCTCGACCACGGCTGTGGCTTCACTTCTGTGACCCAAACACTTCAGGTTTTTTTCTGATTATAAAATTGTATTTCTATTGTGGAGCAGCAAAGAGTCATTTGAAGCCCCTACCGAGGAATGCTGGGTACCACTGAGGACTCTAGAAGATCTAGAGGAGGAGATAGAGCAAGAGGTTCAAAGTGGGGGCTCCCATCAGCTAGGACTAGGTGCTCCTGCAGAAGGGGCCCGTCCGAGAGCAGCCTAGAGCATGAGCAGCGCAGAGACCTGGCCGCTGGGGCTCTTGCTAGCCCCACTGCTCCCAGCTTTGGATGAGGTGACCTGGATTCTCAGCTGGGGTCGGGGGAAGTTGGTTTGTTCATATCCCTGTGAAAGGCTTCGTGTGGTCACACTCAGGACCCTGGGCAGGTTCAGGGTTGGGATGCGGGCAGCTCTCAACCTTGGTAGTAAGTAGCTCCAGGTTCCCCCCAGGTGAGCCCGGCGGAGTGGACTGCATCTCTGGGCCTATAGCGGAACAGTGTCCGCCAGCTCCCAGGAGGTGGCGCCAGAGGACTAAACCGCCAGCAGTGGGCGGGGCTGAAGAGTGAGTTGTGGGCGGGGCTAAAAACGCCGCGGGCACGAGAAGAGCCAGAGCGCCCAAAGCCTGCTGTGGGCGGGGCTCAGGACTCCTGGGGAGGGCAGGGCGGGATTCCGCCAAGAATAGCGCTGAGACTGCGGGGACTGGATAAAAGGGTCGAGTGGGGCTGTGGCAGGGCTAAGGCCGAGGGGCAAGCGAGCCGAGCACGCGTCTAGTCTCGCGGCCCGAAGTCACTCGGAGGTCGGCCGCGGACTGCTGGTGTGTAACTGGGTCTGTCTTCCTGCTGACCATCGCCAAACAGTTCCTGCGGGCATCGGGGCGAGTGTAGCTGAGGTTCGGAGCCTGTGTTCGCTGGTGCCTTTTTCCATCGGCAGGGGAAGCCAGCAGGGAATAGGAGGGGCGAGACTGGGACCCAGGCCAGCAAACCCCGAATTCAGATGTACGAGTATGTACTGTGATTGGGAACCAATACAGATCCTTCCTTTGCTCACACGGGCACCTTAGCTTTTGCTTGCCTTTAGGATTCGTGTACCAGGGCGTCCGGCGCTGGACTTGCACACCGTACAGCTCAGCGCTTGTTGGATGGATGCTCTTAGTTTCTCTTTCCTCCAGCCTGAGAGCTCCTGAGAGCACCGCCTAAAGGCGGATGGAACTGTGAAATATGGGAGGGTTGTAGATGGAGGTCAGGCGTCTCCGGGTATGTGGTTGGGGTCTCCCTACTTGGCACTAAAAGCAGACGGGGATGGGACAGCTGGTGACTCACTCTTTCTCTGAGTCTATCCTGGAGTAAGGGCACCCTGAAGCCCCAAGGAACATTTTTCCCAAAGCTGTTTCCACACTGGGACAGTTGGCAGCTGGCCAGGATTCCCAGGGCCAGGGCTGAGGAGGCTACTGTCTTCTGTCTTCATGTTGTCACATTCTCAAGCTGAGAAGTCAAAACCCAAGTTTGGGACCTGCCAAAATGGTCGAGAGTCCAGGACAGCTACCTTTCCAGGGAACTGGACCCAGTGGTCCAGGATCACTTCCTACTTTCCTCAGCACCTTGGCTGCAAAAGGTCTTGAGAGAGAGGTGCAGAAAGGGCACATGACAGCAGGAGGGGGTGTTATTCTTCAGGGTGGGAACAACTTGTCTCTGGGCATGCCTGGAGGAGGAGACTAGCTTTGTCCTGGATGAACTCACCCCCAGGGGACATGTGCTGGTTGGGCTGGACAAGGAGCTGGGAATGGGGGATTCTGAAGGGGATGTAGTCCTGTGTGTATTTCAGGAGCACATGGTGTGTGTGTGTGGGGGGGGGGAGCTCTGCCTTCCTGTGGCCAGTGGAACGATAAGAGTGGAAGTGAGGAGCTGAGGAGTCACTGACTGTGGCCCCAGTGGCTCTGACTCAGCAATCACCATGCATCCAGCCCTGCCTTGGGTCCCAGGCATTATATCAGCTTACTTCTGGAACTCTAGCATCCTCAGAGAGGCTCAGGATCATGCAGGAACAGGAGAAGGGTGTGCTGGAGATGGGGAGTAGGCATGGTTGGAATCTCAGCTGAACACGTGACCTTTCCACTCTCTTGGTAGCAGATGGAGGATGTCCTTTGCTCAGCCTTACTAGGAATTCTGTCTGTACTGTCAGCTCATTGTCAGAAAGACTGCCTTCCCGGAAAGCTGATGCCCATGCCAGGTCTCCCAGCTGGAGAGGTTATTAATACATAAATAGCTGTGGTAACCCAGATGTTGCTACCCAACTGATACCTGCTGCCACTCAGTACAGAACCTGGGGGAGCCAGGAAGGTTCTCCTCAGATAACCCTGATGCCTGAGTGTGACATTAGCCCGGCCAGGTGAAGCTGTGGTCACACCCACCAATGCAGGGCAGGGTAATGGTCTTATACTGAGAGCATGAGTCAAGCCCTTCAGGTTTAGGGCCTGGTTTGAGCAGCAGCCAGCAAAGGCCAAACTTGGAGATCACAACAGGCTCAGTGAGGGCAGAGTAGGATCAACAGTCTTGGTTTATGCTATATCCTTGGGGCCTGGCATAGCCCTGTCCTCATACTAGGGCTCAAAAGTATCAAACTTTATCTATCATCTATCTATCTATCTATCTATCTATCTATCTATCGTCAGAGTCTCACTCTGTAACCCAGGCTGGAGGGCATTGATATGCTGCTCATGGCCACTGCAGCCTCGACCTGCTGGACTCAGGCAATCCTTCTGCCTCAGCCTTCCCAGTAGCTGGAACTACAGGCATGTGTCACCATGTCCAGCTAGTTTTTTAAAACGATTTATTGTAGAGACAAGGTCTCGCCAAGTTGTCCAGGCTGGTCTTGAACCCCTGGGCTCAGGCAATCCTCTTGCCTCAGCTTCCCAAAGTGTTGGGATTACAGGCGTGAGCCACTGCACCTGGCTGTCAGTCAAATTTAACTGAATTAGGCCAGGTGCAGTGGCTCATGCCTGTAATCCCAGAGGCTGAGGTGGAAGGATCTCTTGACCCCAGGATTTCAAGGACAACCTGGGGAACATAAGACCCATCTTACAAAAAAAAAAAAAAGAAAAATTTAGCATGGTGGCACGTGCCTATAGTCCCAGCTACCTAGGAGACTGAGGCAGGAGGCTCCCCTGAGCCCAGTAGTTTGAGGCTGCAATGAGCTATGAACATGCCACTACACTTCAGCCTGGGTGATAGGGTCTCACTCCGTCACCCAGACTGGAGTGCAGTGACACGCTCACGGTCACCCCAATATTGAGCTGCTGGGCTTAGGAAATCCTTCTGCCTCAACCTTCCAAGTAACTGGAACTACAGGTGCATGCTACCATGCCCAGCTAATTTTTTTATTT
>CAUYQG010265746.1:0-23245 GCA_963574415.1 Tarsius wallacei
TCCACCCCGGGCACAATATTGAAGTTGGTTGCTGTCTCCTTGCCTCAATTCGGGCTTCAGGAAGTGGGCAGAAAGGCAGGAACTCCAGCCTGGGCAATGGAGTGAGACTTTGACTCAAAAAAAAAAAAAAAAATTAAAACAAAACAAAACAAAACTAAGCATACTTGGAGTTCCTGCCTTTCTGCCCACTTCCTGAAGCCCGAATTGAGGCAAGGAGACAGCAACCAACTTCAATATTGTGCCCGGGGTGGAGCAGATACATGAGAGGAAAGATCACCAGGGTTACAAGAGAAAGGGAGTTAAGACTGCAGGACAACCAGAGAGTCAGCCCACTCACAGAGCAGGATCAGACTCTTGGGAAGGTGAGGCACAGACAGACATGTAGAGGCTGGGAGACCGGTGAGGATCTGACATGCATATGCTGAGGCTGACGTAGGGCAGGCTCCCACATGGGAAGGTTGGGACATCAGCTAGTGGGCCCTAAGAAATCACTAAGCATTTCTCTCTTTTTTTCTGAGTTTGGGAGGAGTCTCACTCTGTTGCCCAGGTAGAGTGCAGTGGTGAAATCACAGCTCACCACATCCTCATCCTGGGCTCAAGCAATCCTCCCACCTCAACTTCCTGAGTAGCTGGAATTACAGGCATGCAACACCATGCCCAGTTAATTTTTAAAATTTTTATAGAAACAAGTCTCACTATGTTACCCAGTCTGGTTTCAAACTACTGGGCTCAAGCAATCCTTCTGCCTCAGCCTCCTATGGTGTTGGGATTACAGGCGTGGGCCACTGTACCCATCTGTCACTAAGCATTTCTGACAAGAGACTTGTCTCCTGAAGGTTGCCTCACCTGTGTCCCTCCCCTCAAGGCCATACCTGTTCCTCTTCCCACCTTCTGACAGTAGTATGAAAAGGGGAACAGGAGGCAAGCCCTGCCCTACACAGAGACTTGCCAGAGGCTGAGGGTTATAGAGCCACAGCCCAACAGAGGACCCAAGGGAAGGAGAGCACTTGCAAGCTGACTGGGACAGTCTGGAGGCTGGCTGGGTGGGGAGTAGGGAGGCTGTACCAGAAGGTGCACCCAAGAGTCAGAGGAAGAGAAGAGAGCTGAGGAATCTGAGGATGGCACATGGTTACAAAAATGGGCTCTGTGCCCGAAAACAGTGACAAGTCAGGGCTAAGCCAGGCTTGGTTAAAAAGCAAAACAAAACCAAACAAAACAGTACTCCTAAGCTGCTGCAGCCATTTTTGAGAAGGTCAGCAAACTGGCAGATCCCAAATAGACACTGTGTGTCTCAACTGCAGCAAAGAAGCCTGGCACAGCTGCAGACAAGACCCAAAAACATGGCTTAAAGCATGAGCTTTGAGATGGTGGGATGACCAGGTTTAAGAAATGTGCTTGGTGATCTGAGGCAAAGTAGCATCAGACACCAGAGGATGTGTTAGTAGGTAAGCCCTGTTCCCTTCTGGCCAGGGTAATGCCACAGATGGCTTGGACGCAGTGGCACCAACTGTCAGTGACTCAAGAGCCCAAGGAACATCAACCAAGCTGGAGGCTAGAAACAGGCATATCTTGACAAGCTGGAGCATGCCCCTCAACACCAGGAAGCTGAGCTGGGGTGAACATCCAGCTCTGCAGGAGCTTCATGGGGGCTGCAAGGCACAGAGCCAGGCTGATGAAGAAGGTGCTCCTCCAGCCAGGCCAGGGCTCTGGCACCATGTCTGCCACTCCTATGCCTCCTCCACAGCGCCCACCCAGAAAGGCCCTTCAGGTTTGGTGCCTAAAGAAGAAACAGAGATGCGCTGAGCACTGCTTTCAGTTCTGTGAAAACACATGTATTTACGTATTGATAAATATATTTATAAACATTTTGCCCATTTCTGGTCTAAAGATTGTGTTCCACAAAATAGAGATGAATCAAAAAAGAAATGAGGCAACGCTGTCTGTGAATACCCTACCTTCCCCCGTGAAAAGCTGCCCTTTCCTCTCTGGCCAGCTCAGTGCTTTCAAGAGACACTGGTTGTTTGGGCATTGATGCCTCGTGGGCACCATATTTCAGACTCATGCTCACATCAGGTCCCCCTCCTTCCTCCCTGCTGTACCTGCTGCAGGAGGCTGTGGTCAGGACCCAGGCCCACCTTCAGAACAGCACTGGCTCAGGCTACTCCCCAAAGCCCCTTCCACTCTCCCTGATCTGGGCTTTGTTGCCGTCCCCAGAATGCCATTCTGGGCGGGTGCTGTGGAGGAGGCATAGGAGTGGCAGACATGGTGCCAGAGCCCTGGCCTGGCTGGAGGAGCACCTTCTTCATCAGCCTGGCTCTGTGCCTTGCAGCCCCCATGAAGCTCATGCAGAGCTGGACCACTCCTCAGTCTCTATCTCCTGAAAACAAAATCCTTTGAGTCACTATCACAAAATGAAGGTAAATTATCACACAAGGAGACAGCCCCAAGCACAGAGCAAAAGGTACAGCTTCAGAGAAAGAACAAAAAACCAACTACCAGATGAGCTTCAACCCACACAAGAAAGCTGGGGAAGACAAGTCTGCCCAGCCAGGGGAAGTCAGGGAGCAAACTTGTGTCAGCTCACAAGAGAGGACCCTAAACGGCTGTTCTGCTACAGCCCTGTCCAATATAAGCATTGTACTCACAGAAAGGTAGGGACTTATGAGGCGGCAGCCAAAGAAACCAAATCTGCCTGATTGCCCAGGTGGTGTAGGCACCAGATGATGAAGGGAGCTAGAGTCACTCTCCTGGTTGTACCAGCCAGCCCTCTGAGAAGATAAACACAAGGACTGACACCTGCTCAGAGCAGTTGGTCCCTTGCTGTGACCTTGGGCTATGGTCTAGCTGGTTGCCATGTTTACATCTATGTGTCCAGTTGGGATTCAACTGGTATCGAGTTTAGACCAGAGCCTCCCAGGGAACTGATCACCATTAGAGGCCCTCAGAGCTCCTCATCAGGGGATCTGAAAATACCCTTACTGTCCAGACCTGCCCCAAGAACATGGTGATCTTAAAATCACTTCCTGACCCTGCCTGAGCAACCAGCAATGACACCTTTTGATATTGTCATCTCCCTGCACCAAGCACTCATGCCAGAAACCTGGAAACCCCTCTTCACCTCCCACCTGCCAACTCCAATTCCCTAAAGTCCAAATCCTTACCCTAACTCCCACTGCTACTGCGGTGATCTATCCCAACAGGTCTCTGTCTCCAGTTGCCATCCACACTCCTACCCCTCCACCAGATCCCCAAGTTACATGACTGCTAGTGAGGGTGGGAAGCCTGGGCTATGTTGCCCCTGCCTGTCTTTAGGGCCTCACATATTGCTCTTCACTCCTCACCAGCAAGGAAGGCAGCCCGTCCAAGAAACTGTGAGGAGCCTGTCCTTGTGCCTGCCTCACTCGCTCTGCCCAGGGCCATGGGGGACAATGGTGCCTTGCATGCTGCCTGCTCCCACCAGGGCACCTGTATTGCACACTGCACAGAAACCCTGTGCTCCCTCAGCATCGTATGTGGTACCTCCTGAAGGAATTGCTATTCCACTGTACTATGAATGCCCTAAGAGTTGAGACAACAGCCCCCACTCTGTCTGCAGCAAGCAATCACCAGTGCCAGCCAAAAGTGGTTCCTTTTTAACACAAGGAGTAGTTCCACCATGCATTTTCATGGGACGATGTGTAGAATCAGCATGACAGGCACGGGTGAAACCAAGTCTCAAATGAGCATGTCCAGGCAGTAGAAGCCCAGGGACTGGGGAAAGCACGTGCTGGGGCAGGTGGGGCACCAGACACCTGGGCCTGACAAGAAGTAGATAGGGGAGAAAGGGCCTAGGCTCAAATTCCAACCTGGCTTCTTCATAAAGGAGTACTCTGAGGGGCTGTGGCCAGAATGAAGGTACACAGAGAAGAAATGGTGAGGACAGGCCCAGGTTGGCCAGGTCTGCAGGGCTCCTGTCTAGCAAGGGCCTGTTCTTCGCCTCCTCCATGTCCCCAAATTGGGAAACTCTATTTACCAATGTAAGTCCAGTTCCAGTCCTGGTCATCTGAATGAGTGAAGGACAAAGGAAAAAAAAGGGCAAATTGAGAGTCCTAGGGAAAGAATACATGTGCATCAAGCTCAGAGTGTGCTAATGCAGGAGAGGGCTGTGACATCTGCCCCAGTCTGCCCTCAACCCACCTGGCAGGGCCTCCCTGTCCTCACTTTGCAGGGAAGGTGGGGACAGTGCCAATCTCATGGGCAGCTCTGAGGATTACAGCAGTTAATGTTATAAAGCACTGGACACACAGGAAGAACTAAGTATGTGTTAACTAAATCAGGGAACAACCTGCCTAACTTTGCAGTAAGACAGTCTCCCAAAACATCTCCACCATGGTTATGGTGATGTCTCCCCTCCCAGATGAGGGAGCAGAGGCTCACTCAGGCAGAGCCACTCTCCCACTGGAGCTCTGAGTCACCTGGAGTGTACTCCAAAGCCAACTCTACAGCTCAACAGTAAGGGAATTCACACACACATGCCGATGAGAAGTATTAACTGGCCCCTCATCCTATCCCCTCCCCATCCCGCTCCAGGGCCCTCGTTCTCTCCTGAGGACCCTCTCACCTCTCAATGAGGCCCCTCCCAACCCCATCCTCTTCACCATTGCCTCCCTGCATCCCATGCTATCAGGTTCCTGTTCCCTGGTCTTCTTTCTCATTGCTGAGGGAAGGCATGAATTCCTAGGACAGCCAACTCCTCTGGTCTCCTGCTGGCATCTAAAGCAGGAATGTCTTTCTACCATAGGTCACAGACTCATCCTTCTAACCACAGGCGAGCAGAATGATTCCTCCCATCTGTTTATGGAACAAGACATGCTCTGCCCAAAGAAAACTTCTGTAGGTTTCTTCTAATTTTGAGAACTGGAACACCCATCAATCAAGTGACCTCTCGTGGGGCAGAAGGAATTTTTGCCAGTCCTACCTCACTCCACCCAAGTAGTTTCCCGGTAAACTGCTGCCAGCATGTGGGGAGTCTGTTGATCCACCTGGGATAGGGGTCTTTAGCTTGTACATGGGACCCTTCATCCTGTGTGTGTAAAAACCCAAATCATAAAGTATCAGAAAACAATAGAAGGATAGTATACAATACTGGGATGATGGCGGTTTTCCTAAGCACGTAACCAGAAGACACCATAAAGGGAAAAAGATTTTGCCATATTAAAAAAGATTTTTACCACATTTCTTACTAGTCATTTACCAGTGAGATAAGGGAAAAGTGTTCCCGTTACTCCATGTCATTGTCAGCTTGAACCTAGCCTTGGCATTCAAGGGTGAAACTTTGGCAGCCCAGTATCCTTCTCTGGGTACCCAGGGCAGTGCTCCCACCCCAGTCCTCTGCAATAGCTCTGGGTGTTTTATGGAGTGTTGCTGGCATTTGTGGCAGAGACCAGTGGTGCAGTCCAAGACCAAAGAACTGTCCCATCCTTCCCACACCCCCACAGAGAGGCAGCAGGGCCCATGCAAGACATGTGGATTAAGTGCCTGTCCTGCTCCAGCACCGAGGAATCCTGTGAGCCTGCCTCCAGGAGCTGAGTCAGAAACTGAAGATAACAAGAATAGAAGCAAATCACTCCATTGGGTCTGAGAGGGAAGCATCACTCTGAAGAATTCTTGTCACATCTACTGGGTCTCATATTTTCAGTTTAGAAAGGACCTATTTTTCACTCTATAATTTTTGTTATGGTTTGTTTTCTTTTTTCTTTTTTTTGGAGCTGGAGTGCAATCCAGCTCACTGCAGCCTTGACCTGCTGGGTGATCTACTGCTTCAGCCTCCCAAGTAGCTGGGACTACAGGCACGTACTACTATACCTGGCTAATTATTTTATTTGTTTCCTAAAAAATATTACACTCCCTAGGAACCAATTTTTTTTTAAAAAAACAGGAATGTAGAAGGATAAGGAATTGACCAGAATGAAAACTCATACAGGCTCCAAATGTAACAATCCGGCCCTGTGAAAAGAAGAAACCCTGTAGGCAGAACAAAGCCATAAAAGAGTGAAGCTAACCTAAATCACACTCCAAATAAATCCATTTCCTCTAATAAGTGCATTTTAAAAATAAAACTGAGGCTGGGCATGGTGGCTTACACCTATAATCTCACCACTTTGCGAGGCCTAGGCAAGAGGATTGCCTGAGCCCAGGGGTTTGAGAGCAGTCTGGGTAACTAACTTGGCAAGACCTCATCTCCACAATCAATCAATCAATCAATCAATCAATATTTTAGCCAGGCATGGTGGCGAGCACTTGTAGTTCCAGCTACTTGGAAGGCTGAGGCGGAAAGATCGCCTGAGCCCAGCAGGTCGAAGATGTGACCATAAGTATGCCACTGCACTCCAGCCTGGGTAACAGAGTGAGACGCTAACTCAAAATAAATAAATAAATAAACAAACAGATAAATAGATAGATAGATAAAGCTGAGATACAAACCTCTAAGTTGAAATGAGAAACTAGCCAGGCACAGTAGCTCATGCCTGTAATCCCAGCACTTTGGGAGGCCAAGAAAGATTGCCTGAGTGCAGGGGCTCAAGACCAGCCTGGGCAACTTGGCAAAACCTCATCTCTAAAATGAATAAATAAACAAATAAACAAACAAATAAATAATTTAGCCAGGCATGGTGGTGCGCACGAATAGTTCCAGCTACTTGGATGGCTGAGGTGGAAAGATTAACTGAGCCCAGTAGGTCGAGGCTGTGGTAGCCGAGAATGTGCCACTGCACACCAACCTGGGCGACAGAGTGAGGCTCTAACTCAAAAAAAAAAAAAAAAAAAAAAAGAAAAGAAAAGAAATGAGAACCTGAACCTGTACACTTAACTTTTTTCCATCCTAAAACCACAGAAAAGAGAAGAATGGCAATGGTGGTCCAACAACAGAAGCTGTAGAACTACTGGCACAGTGTTAATAGACACAATAAGTACACCAAGAAAGTGGAGTCCTAAGTAAGTAACAGTGAGGAGTGGGGAGAACCCACCCAATGACAGACCTGAGTCCTCATCAGGCTGAGGTGCTCTGGGACAGAGGGTGAAAGTCATCCCTGCATCCCCACCCCCTGACTTCACACTGTAGACATCTACTCCCACACCAAGAAACCACTGGAGATTTACTCTCCGGAAAAACATAAAATGCACAGTCACTGGATTAGGGGGTTAACCCACCCAGTTGAAAAAGCACAGGTTGGACATTGAGAGAGATAGACTAAGTGGTCATCTGTGCCCTGATCTAAGTGACTGGATCCACACTAACTGTAAGGCCCACCAGCCCATCAGTCCTCAACCTCCTCCAGCATAGTGAGCAGCAGGCTGGCAGCCAGGCCTTCACCCTGTAGCCCAGTATCTGGAAGACCATGCCCTGGAGGAAGGACTCAGGCAACCTGCAGCCCTCCGAGCCTCTACACTGTGTCTATTTAACAGGAGTGGATGCTATAAAAAGGGAAACATCAGATTACAAAAAAAAAAAAACAAGAAAAGGCCGGGCGTAGTGGCTCATGTCTATAACCCTAACACTTTGGGAGGCCAAGGCAGGAGGACTGCTTGAGCCCAGGAGTTTGAGACCAGCCTAGGTAACATAGCAAGACCTCTCCTCTACAAAAAATACAATAACTAGCTGGGTGTGATGGCACATGCTTGTAATCTCAGCTATTTGGGAGTCTGAGGTGGAAGAAGCACTTGAGCCCAGGAGGTTGAGGCTGCAGTGAGCTGTGATTGTGCCACTGCATCCCAGCCTGGGTGACAAGAGCAAGGCTCCAACTCAAAAAGGAAAAAGACAAGGATAACAGTAAATAAGAGAAAAAGAAAATAAGAAGGGGGTCTAAAGGGTCAACATTCAAATACTCTAAGCATAGGAAGTGGAGGGAGTAAGATTCCCCTGAAATGACTCAAAGGAACTTTCCCTGCAGGGCAGGACTTGAGCTCAGGAAGTGAGGCAAGTCACTGTGAAGCTCAGAGCCAAGGTTGCAGAAGAGAAGTGCATGTCAGCACAGGACAATGCAGGAGAACACGCTCCTAAATCCTCCAGGAAGCGTCCCACCAAGAACTCTAGATGTGCTGGGCTCGGTGGCTCAGCCTGTAATCCTGCACCTTGGGAGGCTGAGGTGAGTGGATTGCCTGAGCCCGCGGGTTCGAGACCTGCCTGGGCAACTTGGCAAGACATCATCTCTACAATAAATCAAAAACTAGCCGGGCATGGTAGCGCACGCCTGTAGTTCCAGTTACTTGGAAGGCTGAGGCGGAAGGATCGCCGGAGCCCAGCAGGTCGAGGCTGCGGTGGCCAGGAGCATGCCACTGCACTCTAGTCTGGGCGACACAACTCAAAAAAAAAAAGAAGTCTAGATGCACCCAAATTGGTGTGGTCTCCAGAAAGTTAACTCCCGTAAGTCCTTTCTCAGGAAACTAACAGAATGAGGGAGTGAAGCACAAAAAACCAGATACAGGATACAGGAAACAAGGGACCCAACATGGGAGGACAGCAGTTCTAGTCCAGAGCCATAGAACTCAAACAGCAAGAGAGCACACGGAAGACTGTCAGTCACATCGTGCTGGTGCACTGTTCAGAGGGCTTCAGAAGGAAAAGAGCTGGAATTGACAGTCCGATAGCCTGAGCCAGGAGATAACTATACTGAGAGGCCACTGGGAGATATGGGAAGAATTAGAAATAGATACACAGAAAACTGGGCCCAGTGTGCAAAAGGCATATTTTTTTCACACAAAAAATAACAAGCAATGGCAGTACGCCACTATGCTCAGCTGTGAATATCATTTGTGTAGGCAGAAAATGTAAACATTCATTATGGATTTACCCAGAAAGTCAAATACTAGGAGAATGAGGAAGGAGCAGAAATAACGGCAGTAGAAGGCTATAGTGCAAGTCAGCTGAAAAGTCCTAAAACTCATAAACATGATGAGTTGAGAGAGTGGCACATGCATATTGCTTCTCACATAATCAGGGGTACATGCCAGAAGGAAGCTAAGAGCAAAGGCAGTCAATGCCTCTGGGGAGGACTGGGAGAGCAGGGAACCACTGTCATTTCTAAGTCGTTTTACAATTTATATACATATATTACTTTGACAAAATTTAAAGTAATTAAAAATTAAATGACAAAACGCACATAAGGAGTGTGCCATAGAGAAATACTCAGTGAACAATAGCTATTATTAAGAAAGGTAATGTTCACCTTCCTGTCTCAGCCAACATCATGATAGGAAGCCTCCATTGCCATCAGCAACTTTGACTCCCAGGAGTCTCTCAAAAACCCTACTACACATTCCTTCTGCAAATGGCCACACAGTCACAGAGTACATAGTTTAGGGACCTAGTGTGAGTGAAGACAACGGCCACAGGCAAAGCAGTCCTTCCCAGCTCCTCCTTCCCCAACCCCGACCTGAGAGGTGATTCCTGCTGTAGCTCAAACACCTCACCACACCCCCAGCTAGAAAAGCTCCTTCCCTGACCTCCACCAGCACAAGGCTGGTTTTTCATCCAGTTTTCTGACCTTCACTGGGTTTCCAATTAGCTACAGAGCAGCATCCCCTGCCTCTAGTCATCTTCTGATCCTGTAATCAGTTTACTGCCTCGGTGCATATGGTTTCACCTCTGAGACAGGAAATGAAGAGACACTCGTTGTTTAATCACCAAAGCAACCAAAGCAAACATCTGGCTTCTTGGACTCACAGGTAACTGGGAGCATGTCTGCCAAACTATACTCCAAACAGACTTCAACTTTTTCCTTTACTGCAAATTTCTACATTCTGGTTCTTTGAGCTGGGCTCGGTGGCTCAGCCTGTAATCCCGTGCCTTGGGAGGCTGAGGTGAGTGGATTGCCTGAGCCCGCGTTCAAGACCCGCCTGGGCAACTTGGTGAGACCTCATCTCTACAATAAATCAAAAAATCAGCCGGGTGTGGTCTCGCGTGCCTGTAATTCCGGCTACTCGGAAGGCTGAGGTGGAAGGATCACCGGAGCCCAGCAGGTCGAGGCTGCGGTGGCCGGGAGCGGCCACTGCACTCCAGTCTGGGTGACAGAGTGAGACTCCAACTCAAAAAAAACAAAAAACAAAAAACAAAAAACATTCTGGTTCTTTGACTTCTTAAAGAAACACAAAGTGTTCTTTAAAAAGAGGAAACTATGTATTTCAGAATGTAACTATCCACCACATGTGGGAACAGGTATGCTGGCCTTGCCAGAAGAAATTCTCTAATTATACCAATATAAGAGACTTGAAACTCTCTTTTCACATTCTTCTTGGTCGCCTGATGTTCTCAAGATCTCTCAATTCCCAATGAACAAGACCAGTGAAATAATTAACCTGAAGTACAGACTGCTGCCCTTCAAACAGTGGGCTGTTATATGAGCTAGTTCAGAAAACTACACAAGCTTCCTTCACTTATTGCTATCTGTTGGTTTGACCTCAAAAGAACTGGGAAGGCTGTAAAGGCCTCGAGATTCCCAGCCCAGTGCTAGCTTGGAACTCCCTCAGCTCCAGCCTGAGAGTGTCCCACTCACCACCAGGCAAGCATGTGGCAAGGATGCAATCTGCCAACCCAAATGCTTCACGTGGCATTGTGGTATTTAGTGGGGGTGGGGAGTTCTATCTTTCAGAGATCTGCACTCAAGCGCTTACAGTTGAAATCATCTGGTGTCTGGGATGTGATTTAAAATAGTCCAGGAGGGGGTGAGCAGGGGGTGGGTGAAACAACACTGGCCATATGTTGCTAACTCTCAAAGTACTTGGGAGACCATTTTTCTATTATCTCTACTTCTGGGAACACTTGAAAAAGTCCATAATGGAACCTAGAAAAAAGAAAAAATGAAATCAAATGCTTATCTCAAGCCTGTAGGATGACTGTGCATGGTTCACACCTCACGTGAACCTGAGCTATGGGCATGCAGGTCCCAGCCAGAGTCCACCCATGAAAAGAACACAGCCTAAGCCATGAGAAACCCACAACTAAAAACTGAACTCACAGTTACAGCTTAATTCCACTTAAAAAATACACTTGTGTATATATATATGTTTACATACTTAAAATGTGTGTATATAAAGTTATAAGCCAGACGTGGTGGTTCACGCCTGTAATCCCAGCACTTTGGGAGGCCAAGGGGAGAGGAATGACTGAGCCCAGGGTTCGACACCAGCCTTGGCAACTTGGTGAGACCTCATCTCTACAATAAATCAAAAAATTAGCCAGGCATGCAGTTCCAGCTACTTGGAAGGCTGAGGCGGAAAGATAGCCTGAGTCCAGCAGGTTAAGGCTGAGTAGCCACAATCACGCTACTGCACTCCTGTTTGGGTGACAGAGTGAGACTCTAATTTAAAAAAAAAAAAGTTGTAAGCATTCAGGACTGGTAGAAATATATCAATATATCAGTAACATCCCACTCTGGGCAGATCACGGAAACCACTTCCTGTCTTTCAGTCCTCTACAATGTTATCTGGAAGGGAATAAGAACTACACCCACAAGTCCTAAAGGTACTGACCAAAACAGGAGGGAGACTGCTGTGACTGGTTAGTAACTTCTTGGAGGCTGATGACCTGACTTCACTGTGCCACATCCTTTCATCCCAGTCTTTCTCCACATTTGCTCTGCCCACCACAGCTCTGCTCTGGGGCCCTGTGCTCTCCCCCTGTGCCACCCCTACCTGAGCAGATGGGCTTCACCCAGCCTTCAGGATAGATTGCTCTTCCTAGGTTTGCTTTCTGCATCTCCCACTGGCTGGAGAACATTTCTCCTTGGAGGGGTTGACACCCCCCATCATTAACTTGTGTCCACCCCTCAGAATCAGTTGAGTCCAGGTTCTTCTCCTGCAAGGGTGCATATTTATGTCTTCCTCCTCCCTCCTACAAGCTTGTGCATGCAAAAGTACACACACAGACACAAGCACATACACACACAGAACCACCATATCCTACTGCTTCTTGCCTCACAGGCTCTCTCCCTCCTAAAGCAACCTCTCCGTTCCTATTGTCACTGCACCTAGAAGGCCTCAAATTTGAGTGTGCATTCAAAATCAACAAGGGTGCTTGTTATAAAGGTAGGTTCCTAGAAAATGCCAGGCGTTGGCAAGGATGTCTAGCAAGTGGAACTCTCCTACACTGCTGGTGGGAATGAAGATTGGTATCACTTGGGAAAAGTGCTCAGCAGAACATGCTAAAGGTCACATCCCATGACGCAGGCCTCTAGTCCAGAGTTAAGTGCATACATCCATCAGAAGACACAACCAGAACCTTTCGTGCTGCCTTCATGCAGCCAACAACTGGAACCAACCCCAAGGTCCACTAAGTATAGAATGGAAAAGCAATCTGGGGTGAAGTCACGCATGGAACAATGCATGTCATAAATAAGAACTGCTGCCCCTGAGAATGAATGCCACAGACATGATGCACAAGATTGCACGTGGTGGCAGGAATTTCAAGAACAGATTGAACTGTTTCCCTGGTCATGGAAGTCAGAAGAGTGGGGCAGGGTTTGTCTAGGCTGAAGCACAGGGAAGAGTCTGCTGGGTGCTGGGCCTGTTCAATGTGCAGATCTGGGCAGTGTGAACAGTCATCTGGCAGCACGCTAAATACCAGAGTCATCATGTCATTCACTGTGGTAGGTGTGTTATACATCAATATAAACACCACACGAAATAAGTGAGAGTTGAGCTCCGGACCCCAGGATGCTTCCCCATCCTTTGGTTGGTCTAAATGCCTACTACAGAACACTTGGCAGGAATTTCTTCCTCGCATGAATCAAAGCAGACTGACAGCACTTGAGGGGCCTATGGTGATCTGTCAGGGCTTTTGAGGGCAAACTCTGAGTTTTTTCTACTTCACAACAGGGGCTCCATCCACACAGCAGCCAGATCACTTCCTCAAAGACCAAGTCCAGTGAGGACTGAAAGGAAGCTGAAAAAGAGGGAAGAGCAGAACAGAAGAGCAGAGGGGGCACTGGATAAACCAGTTCCTAACCAATGAGCACTGCCTGCCCCAGCCCCCAAGACCCACCAACACAGGAAGGAGCAAGGGGTACATAGGCCAGGAAGAGCAGAAGCCTAGCGGTCCCTCATCCCCCAATGACCCTCTTCTGGATATCTGCTTAAAGGCTGACCTGGCCCCCTCACACCTCACTCTTGTTTCCTACCACCTACCCACCTCCCCCCAGCAGATTCCTAGGCAGAGATCTAAGGAGACCAAGGACTTAAAGAGAACATGCCCAGAAGGAGGAGGCCCCCAGGGAGCATTCAAAGATGGTAAAAATGAGAAAAAAGTGAGAGTGAGTGGATAAATCTCAGGAAAGGGGACGCCAAATGTTTTTACTATCCTTGCAATTCTCTGTACATTTGAAATAGTCTTAAAATAAAAAGCTCAAAATAGGAGACTTGGAGCTTCGAGAGAAGGTGAAGCGTCTTCTCCAAGGACTCACTGACTAAGTAACAGTTATTTCACCTCATGGAACCTTTATTAACAGTCTCACACCTAGGTTACAAAGAGATTCATTCTTAAAGTTGAGGTGAGCATCTCTCAGGCTGGTGGTTTAGAGGTGATTATGCCTTGGCTCCTATTCCCCTATGTTCTCCAGGATTAGTTATTCATTTGCTTATCTATTAAGTAGAGTCATCTAGTAATAACAGCCTGGTACTCTCCTTCATTTTAAATAAATGTCTCAAAAAAAAAAAAAAGACCAGGTGGGGTGACTCAGCCTGTAATCCCAGCACTTTGGGAGGCTGAGATGAGAGGATTACCTGAGCCCAGAGGTTTGAGACCAGCCTGGGTAACTTGGTGAGACCTCGTCTCTACAATAAATCACAAAAACTAGCTGGACATGGGCATGGTAGCATGCGTCTGTAGTTCCAGCTACTTGGAAGGCCGAGGCAGAAGGATCGCCTGAGTCCAGCAGTTTGAGGCTGTAGTGGCCGTGAGCATGTCACCGCACTCTAGCCTGGGTGTTATGAGTGAGACTCTAACTCAAAAAAAAAAAAAAAAAAAAGCTAAAAATGAGAAGCAGTTCAAAGTTTAAGTAGCACTGATGGTCCAAACCCTGGTAGGCTGTTAAGAGAAGCCAGTACTGCCTTCTACAACCCTACAAGGGATTATTTTGCACTTCGGCACATGTGAGGAGACACAGGGCCATCACTCAAGAAATTTCTAATACTATTGGCAAGACAAAAAAGAATAATAAATGTAAAAACAGCAACAACAACAAAAAAGTATCTGTTCAGTATGCACCCAACAAAAGCTCTATAAACCCAGAAGTAGGCACCATTGTGGGCTGAAGTATCAGAGTCATCTAGTGGGGATGAGGCCAAGGTCAAAGCTTCACCAGGGAAGAGGGAAAACAGCCACAGGAGGCAGAGGCAGAGGCAGAGTCAGCCATGACAGTGTCCAGTATGGTACAAAGCTCTTGTGCCAGCAGAAGAAAGGGTCAACTAGAAGAATGGTTTCAGGTTGCCAGGGAAAGGGCCTTCAGCTCCTTTGCAGGGGTAGAAAGGAGTCTGGTCTGGCACTGAGGGTCCGGTGAGAGAAGGCCACCCACCCTGAACACAGAACACAAAGTGACTCTCACCTCAGGCTAGCTGTGGCCACCTCATATGAAGACAGGTCCACCTCTTCTGACTACAAAAGGAGTCTGTTCATTCTTGATAAAAAAGCATACATGCACAAATATGTACTGAAAATTACAAAGAAAATTAAGATCACTCACAACCAGCTAAAAACATATTTAACAAAACTCAACTTGTAGCACACATCCTTCTTGGTAACTGGTGCTAGCTGACATTAACACACTATGGAGGTCTCCCACATCGATGTCAACAGCAGCACAGAGCCCATCACCTGCAGCTACAATTCTAACCAGGCTGTCATTGCTGGTTTGTTTCACATGTCCCACTCCTGAGATGACATGGCAATGAGTATCCTCATCACCATCAGGCTTAGAACACTCTCCTGATTATGCCCTTGAAGGAACTGTCTAAGAAAATAGACATTTTAAGGTTACTAGGAGAAAATAGTATTGCCAAAAGGCCTTCCAGAAAAATGATCCTAATTTATGTGCCCCCAGTTGAGTTGGCTGGTTTGCCTGCATTTTTGAGTGGTATTACACCCCCTCAGGACAGCCCCCATTGCCACAACACCTGAATGGGCCTACAGCTATGCACAGGAAACCTACAATGGATGGACGCAGATGTTGTGTGGTACAGCACTCTTAGCAAGGCAGTTAACAACTGATTCAAAGATTCATCAAATATCCATATTGTTCCTGCTATGAGGAGTTCAGGCTATGGGAGACAAAACTTCAAACAATTCAAGTGCCAACTGGTAACTCTTCAGAGCAGGGGGCAGGGACAATGGGAGGTCCAGTCTCCTGAAAGGAGGGCTGCACAACTCAGCTATAGGAAGGATGGATCTCTCAGGCAGAGGAATAAGCTGCATGCAGAGCAGCCAGGGGCAAGAACTGGGATCTTTTGAGGTTTCACAGGCAGCCTGGTATGATGGAGTGTGGGTTGGGGAATGGCAGGCAGGTGCAGAACCTGGAGGAAGGATTGAGACTTGACACTGAATCCACAGACAGTGGAAAGCCACTAAAACATTCTGAGCACCAAAATAACGGAAAGAAGAAGATTGAATACATCAAACAAGAGTGGACAACCTCTGAAGCTCAGTGGTGGGTACATAAACATGGGAATCTTTACACTATTTTACTTATTTTTTTATTTAAATTTTCCATTTTGAATTTTTGTTTGTTTTTTTAGTCAGGATCTCACTCTGTCACTCAGGCTGGAGTGCAGTGGCACAATCACAGCTCACTACAGCGTCAACCTCCTGGGCTCAGGCAATTCTTTCGCCTCAGCCTCCAGAGTAGCTGGGATTATTGGTGTGCACTACCACACTATGCTTTTTTTTTTTTTTTTTGTAGAAATGAGGGCTCACTATGTTGCCTAGGCTGGTCTTGAACTCCTGGGCTCAAGCGATCCTCCCGCCTTAGCCTCCCAAAGTGCTGGGATTACAGGCGTGAGTCCCCACTCAGGGTCAGTTTTTAAAAATTCATTAAAATTTCTTAAAATGTTTTACCTTCTGGGTATTTTAACCAAAAAGCAACCCAAGGAATGCTTTAAAGGGGACTGGTACCCCCCAGCCCTGCCATGATAGTGGCATGGAGATAATAATAGTGGTCACAGTCATTCCCACTTCAGAATGCCCAGCACAGGTTCTCGACTGACCACAGCCACATCTTTACAAACACAGTAACAGCTGAAAGGTCTCTGGTTAATCTCAGAGTGTGCAGCTGCAGTAGGTGGGTGGGGTCACTTACAAAACAGAGCTGGTGTGGGCAGGGCTGCTACCTGCAGCAGAGGCCAAAGATCAACAGGGGGTTGCTGGCTGGTTCTTCCTCTGCTATTTGGGGTCAAATGACCCATAAGGAGTTGCTAAAATCAGAGCCACCAGCAGCAGGCTCCTCTACCTTACCTAGGTCTTTCAGTGTTCTTGGCTCGGGTTAACTTCAAGCTGCCCTTCCCCTTGCCTCTCAAAAAGGATGCAACCTCCCTGTGTAAGATTAAAAGGTGGTTTGCTTCTTTTGTCCTGCTATGGTCAGCAAGCATTCACTTGTAATATGTGGAGTAACTATAAACAGCAGTGGTCTCTCCTTGTGGCCTCATTTTCTACATCTTAAAAATGGGAGTAGTGGCCGGGCATGGTGGCTCAAGCCTATAATCTCAGCACTTTGGGAGGTCAATGCAAGAGGATTGCCTGAGTCCATGGGTTCAAGACCATCATGGGCAATTTGGTGAGACCTCGTCTCTACAATAAATCAAAAAATTAGCTGGGCGTGGTGGCATGCACCTATAGTTCCAGCTACTTGGAAGGCTGAGGCGGAAGGATCGCTTGAACCCAGCAGGTCAAGGCTGCGGTGGCTGTGAGTGTGCCATTGCATTCGAGCCTGGGCAACAGAGTGAGACTCCGACTCAAAAAAAAAGGGAGTAGTAAGTGCATCTAATGACAGGGCAAGCAGGAAGAAGTAAAGTCAACATTTGTCAACTCCTGCAACAGGGCTTGGTATATCATGCCCGCTGCACATCAACTGCTGCTGAGAAAGCTCTGTAAAAGGCTGAGGTGAAAGGATCGCCTGAGCTACAGTGACTGTGCTGTGAGTATGCCATTGCACTCCAGCCTGGGTGACAGTGAGAGTGAGACTCTGACCCAAAAAAAAAAAAAAAAAGGGCTTGCCACTGCACTCCAGCCTGGGCAACAGACTGAGACTCCAACGCAAAAAAAAAAAAAAGAAAAAGAAAAAAAAAGAAAGAAAGAAAAGGAAAAAAGAAAACTCTGGACTCCTGAGCAAACGACTGAGGGCTCCAGGATCCTCAGGCCGCTGTCACAACTGGTCTAGACTCTCAACAATCACTTCCTGTTTGTCCATCAGAAGCAGCCTTCTGGGGACACTGAGGCTGTGGAGAGGAGCACAGGGACGGACAGACCCCCGGACTCAGGGAACAGACTTTCTAGCAATGGATTATATACAGGCACTTGCAAGCCAGCGCAGCTGCTTAAACAACCTGACTATGAAGAAAGCAGGAGCATTCAGCAGCTTCCCCCATGGAAAACAGGGGCTAGAGGGCACAGAGCTGTTGGAAGGCCTGAGTAGGAAATGCCACAGAAAAAGCTTGGCCAAAACTCTGCTGAATTCTGCCTGTAGGATGGACTATGACCCACAGGCAGGAGGATCTGGGCTTTCAAGTTTAAGGGCACTATCCATCCTTCTGAGGACCTCTCCAGACCCTTGGAAATTGCTGTTTGGTTGTGTTTTGTTCTTTGTTCCTTGTGTTTTGTTTTATTTTGATTCTGGCTAAAGGACATTTGACTTTCTGCTTGTGATCTAGGCCAAACTCTCTGTATGTCCCAGGCTCACGTCTTCCTGGAAACATCACCTAAAGAGGTAGCTGACCTGCCTGCCCCAGCTCTACTCCATGTTCCCCCTGAACCCCTCCTGGCACTTCACCAGAGTCCCAATACTGGGCTATCCTTCCCCGTCTGGGTCTCCTTCCCTCTGTATTCTGTTCTGCTCAATGGACATTTATTTATTTCATTCCTATATGTGCAACTTGATGTACTGAAGGGTGGGAGGGGCAAAAGTCTGAAGAATAAGATGACAGGAAAAAAAGAACTGGGAGAAAATGATCGATGAAGTCCTCTAATTCATTCAGAGCTTAAATATTTTCTGCAAATCCACTCTGTATCGGGTGCAGTTCTAGTCACTACAGATGCATGCTTGTTCTCTGGAAGCCTCAGAGACATGCTCAGCATTAACCCAACAATCCTGCAAGAAGTCTCAAACCCCACCAAAGGCCAGCTCAAGAGTTGTAAGGGCAGCTTCTTCTGCAGTCTCTTCAGGGAGAGTGGGTGTTCAATGAAGAGCTGACATAAACCTACCAACAGTTTCCTAACTACCCTCTCCACACGCTCCTTCGAGTGTCATCAATTCCCTTAACCAGGCTTAGAGTTATCACCTTCACTATCCTAGGCTACAGAATCTCCTACTCCCACAAGGACACAGGAGGCATCAGAGAGCTCATCATTGAGTTCTAAAACATCTGCAAGGGCTTATACAGAGGCCTCTTCATTTTCCCTCCCACCATTCCTATGAGACAGATTGGCCTCCTACCATACATAAGGAATATGATTCAGAAAGGTCAACTTGGCTAACAAAGGAAAAAAGCAGGGGTTCCAGAGCATCACAATACGTACTGGCTCAGACTAAGAACGCAACTATAATAAGACAGGTGGCTCACACAGCCCCAGAAAAATATTACTCTTCAATAAGTATTTTATATGCCCGGTGCCACACTTCACAGGACTGGAGTCCTACAGGAAGCTAAAAAGGGCTGAGATAAAACATATTAGAGAGAGTGATCCACTTTAGGCAGTGGGCAGGGAGGGATTCTCTGAGTATTTGATACTGAACAGACACTTCTTAAAAGTAGAGAAGGAGCTGAGCTGGGCATGGCAGCTCATGCCTGTAACCCCAGCACTTTGGGAGGCAGAGGTGAGAGGACTGCCTGAGTCAAGGGGTTCGAGATCAGCCTGGGCAACTTGGTAAGACCTCGTCTCTATTATACACCAAAAAATTAGCTGAGCGTGGTGGCGCGTACCTTTGGTTCCAGCTACTTGGAAGGATCCCCTGAGCCCAGCAGGTCAAGGCTGCAGTGGCCGTGAGTGTGCCACTGCACTCCAGCCTGGAAGACAATGAGACTCTGACTCAAAAAATAAATAAAAATTAAAAAAAAGAAGAAAAGGAGTTGATCATAAATATGAGGGAGGGCCTACCCATTTTTGGATACTTGACAATAAACTGGTTAAAAAGAAAGAGCTTGGGATGTTCAAGAAGCTGAAAAACCAGAGAGGCTGGAACAGGGTGGGGGAAGGAGGAGAGGTGGCTAAGCCAGGTCAGGGTGAGGGGCTAGTAGGGTAGGTGATCTGAAGTTTTACTCTAATGCTAAGGGAAGGTGCTGATTGGGGTGCAGCAGGGCAGTAGGACTGTGATCCTTAGGCTGCACATCAGGCCTCACCCTTACTTGAACTATTGGAGGAGAAAGGATGGGACTAGAAGGAGAGAGAGGGGAAGCCCGCAGCCCAGGATGGGCCCCGACAAGATAGAGGCAGTGATGAGCTAAGAAGAGGCTAGAGAGTCCCTGCAAGGTCTGTCTTGTCATGGTTCCCCTAACCAGCTTCAACTCAAAATCACTTTTTCTCAGCAGGAAACAGGAGGCTAGATTAGCCCATGCTCTGGGGCACTGTTCCCTAGGCTCTTGGTCAATATACTCAAGAGCCAGGCAGAAAAAGAGCACTAACAGATGCTTTATCCTCCATCTAAATGTAACAGTTCACTATGCTGCCTTTATTTCCTCATCAACTTATAAGTTACTTGTGTTCAAAGCATTTTCCAAAATGACCAACTTTAAACAACAGCATAAACATAGGAGGAAGTTGGAATTAAGGATTATGTCGAGAATCCTAACGCAAATCCTCTTTTTCAACCCTATGAACACAATAAATCAAGGCACCAAAAATCATGACTTTCAAAGTGAACCCTAGAGAGAAAATGGACACATCTTAGAACTGAGAAAACTAAGAACACCCACATCACCTCAGGAAGGCAACTTCTGAACCCGCTCCACCCAGTTGTGATAGGAGAATACCTCCCACCCCTAAGATATCCATGCCCTAATCCCTGGAACCTGCGAATATGCTACATTGTACGGCAAAAGGAATTTTACAGATGTAATTAAGGTTACAGACTTTAAAATAAGGAGATTATCCTGGATTATCTGAGTAGGCCAAATTTAACCTGAGCAGAGAATTTTCTCTAGCTGAAGTCAGAGAGATGTGGCAGAAGAAGGGCCACACAGAAATCTAGTGGCACTCACTAGAAGGGCCACACAGAAATCATGAAAAGGAATGTCAACAGCTTCTAGGAACAAAGATTGTCTTCTGGCTAACAGCCAGTAAGGAAAGAGAGCACCTCAGTCCTAGAAGTGCAAAGAACTGAATTTGGCCAACACCATGAATGGGTTTGGAAGTAGATTCCACCCCAGAGCCTCCAGTAAGTAATGCACCCAGCCAATATCCTGATTTCCTTGTAAGACCCTAAGCAGTTGAGTCTACCTGGATCTTAAAAACTACCAGATTGTGTTGTTTTAAGATGCTTAATTTGTTACTGCAGCAATAGAAAAATAATATATAAGCAGCAATCTGGCAGAACAGAAAAAAGAAAAAACTCAGTTCTCCAGGAAGCAAAAGAAAGTTAAACTATGAAGCACCCACTCTTCAGTTGCCTTCCCAGCCCTCTGACACTTTCCCCACCCCCATTTCCTTTGATGACAACTCATTCTTCCAGTTCTTACATTCTGGGTTTTCCCAAACCGAAATCCATGTCCCTGGGGGGTTTTTCTTGCAGGAGCCATTTCTTGCAGGGCTATCTCTCAAGATTTCACCTATACACGACTCCAGTGCATCTGGAAAACACTGTTCACTAATTCTGCATATCCACAGAAATGTCCCAAGGCTATTCTGCTTAGAGCCCTGAATCACTAACTCTAGTCTCCACTCCTTCTACAGTACTATGAGGTTTCCCAGCATTCAGCCTGGCTTCCTTCCTTACACAAAGCTTCACTCCACCCTCCATCCAGTTAGTCATCAAGAATTGTCTACACTCCCCTTCCTCTGGAATCTGACTTCCTCTTTCAGTTTCTACCACTGTCTAATGAAGGCCTTTAATCTACCACCTGACTAGGTCAATCCACAACCACTTTATGGAACAATGTGACAGGCAGTGAGCTAGCAGTGGGAATACAAGGGTGAAAAAAGACAGGCCCCCATCACTAAGTGCTCAAAATTCTCTTAATGGCCTAATTGGCCTCTCTATCCTTGATCCACCTCCAGGGACCCTTGGGATAGTCTCACTCTGGCATTTTACTGCCTCAAAGAATGCCACATGCCAAATACAGGCTCGACTCCTTAGCACGACACCCCCACCACTAACGTGCCAGCACCTGCTCACCCTCATTCCATTATCTCCTGAACTTCCTTATTCTTCAAGCCCCGAAACTCCCGACCTATAAGATCTTCCATGTAGTCAGTTTGCTCATGCTCCCTGATTCCCCAGCTTGGAACAGTGGCGATTCACACTCCTACCTGTCTTTCTAGGATTCAATTTATCGGTCACCTACTCCCCAAGGCTGCTCCTGGCCTGCTCAAGTTAACTGCCACTTCGCAGGAATCCTCTGCAGTGTACAAAACATTATGGAGAACTGGCAGATTCAGTGACTCTTCCTTTACCGGCAGTGCCATCCCTCAAGAAAGGGGCTGTGTCTCAAGCAAAACTGTGCAAGCACAACCCGCCAGTAAGCTCAGTCAAAAACTAAATGGAACAAACAGGCGGTGGTGAGGGACTGGAGTTCCGTTGGGAGGGGGGACTGACCCCTGCTCCTCACTACCTCCTACAGAACCGACGATCCCCGCTTCCTGACAGCCGCTTCCTGCCATTCTTTGGCAAAGTTCACATTCCTTCGGGAGGTCACCGTGAGATTCTCCGTACCCACCGCCCACAGTCCAAACACCTACCCTCCCGATCTCATCTTCTATCCGTTCTCCTCCAATCGCTTTCCTGACGCGCTTTTCTGGAAGAGAAACCACGAAGCACTCACTCTGCTAAACCCACTACAGGCGGCTGCCTCTTTGCCTTTCCGTATTCAGTGTGGTTCAAAGCGGGGGAAAGTCTGCACCCAAAGCACACAAATGACGAATGAGAAAGCTCAGGACGATGACTCATAAGCCAGGGCTCCCTGGCTTGCAGAGCTCGGCCCCAGGAAAGCTAACAAGCAGTCCGTATGCACGTCGGGATCAGTGAGAGAAGCCGGGAGTGTCCGCGCCCTGGGATCCACGCGGGTCCCCAGTGCCTTCGGTCTATCGGCGCCCTCGGGCCCCCTCGGGTCCTGGCGACGGCGATCTCCCGCGGGTCCTGCCCTGGCCTCGCCCGCCGCGCAAGTGAAGAAAATCCGGCGATGCCGCCCGGACCGCTACTCACATTTGACTAACCAGCTTCTGCCGGAATGCGGCGCTCCGCCAGTCAGTCTCCTGCCCTGAAACGTCCATGCCGGTTCCCCGCTCCCGCCGCCCTAGTCCCTCGGCTGCCGCCGCTTCAGCCGCAGCGCCAGGCCCAAACCCGGAAGCCCTCGGCGGCGCTTCGGCCGTGCCGGAAGTGGGGAGGGAATTGCGGGAAATAGAGTCGCACGCACGGACCTGTGGGAAATGGAGTTCCCCACCGCGTGCATGGCCTTCTCAGCCCTGCCCTCCTGTGTCCCGGGAGCCGCACGCGCTGTCGGACTGGGCGATACAACAAATGCCAGGGCTGGGAAGAGCAGTGGTTAGTGGAGCTCCTGGTACTGTCAGCTGCAGGCCCTAGCTGGGCCGCTTGCATTTCCTGTACCCCTACTGTGTGCTGGCCTCACCGAGCCCCAGCGATTCAGAGCCCTGGGGATGCCGCGCTGAGTTGCCAGCTATCTACAGCGATGCTGGGGAGAGAGTGTTCTGCATTTATCAAATGTGTATGAGCACCTACTGTGTGCCAGGGACTGTGCCAGAGCAACATAGTTCACGTCCCACTTTCCTGTGACTGCCTGCCAGCGCCGCCTGCAGAGAGCAGCCAGATAGAATCTCATCACCAGGCTGGGTGCGATGGCT
>CAUYQG010265749.1:0-22788 GCA_963574415.1 Tarsius wallacei
ACCTAAGGGAGATGGAAAGACAAGACCACCAAAACCTTACTTCAGCAGAAGAATCCAGACCACCAAAGTAAAAGACAAAAATATCATAGAAAAAAATCAATGAAACAAAAAGCTAGTTCTTTGAAAGGATAAACAAGATTGACGGACCCCTAGCAAGACTGACCAAGGAAAAGCCCAATCAGAAATGCAAAAGATCAAATCACAATGAACCCTAAAGAAATACAAAAAATTGTCAGCGATTACTATGTATACCTGTATGGAAATAAACTTGAAAACCTAAGTGAAACGGAGGACTTTCTTTCATCACACAACCTCCCAAGGTTGAAACAAGAAGAAATTGAGGCATTAAATAGACCAGTAACAACCCAGGAAATAGACTCCATCATAAGAAAACTACCCACAAAAAAAGTCCTGGACTAGACTGCTCTCCAGTGGAGTTCTACAAAACATACAAGGAGGAGCTGATACAAAGCCTACTGAAGTTATTCCAAGCAATTGAAAAAGACGGAACTCTCCCCAAATCTTTTTATGAAGCTAACATCATACTGATACTCAAAAACCAGGTAAAGATCCATACCCAAACCAGATAAAAATCCAACAAAGAAAGAGAGATACAGGCCAATATTGCTGATCAACGTAGAAGCAAAAATATTCAACAAGATTCTAGCAAATCAGATCCAACAACACATCTCAAAAATCATCCACCATTACCAAGTAGGCTTCATCCCTGAAATGTTGGGCTTGTTCAACACCTGCAAGACCATAAATGTAATTAAATACATCAACAGATGTAAAAATATGAATCGCATGATTATGTCATTAGATGCAGAAAAAACTTTTGACAAAATTTAGCATCCCTTCATGATAAAAACCCTCAAACACCTAGGTATAGAGGGAATATGTCTCAAAATAGTAAGAGCAACCTACAATAAACCCATAGTAAACATATGGCTAAATGAAAAAAATGTGGAAGGATTTCCTCTGAAAACCAGAACAAGACAAGGATGCCCACTTTTACTCCTCTTGTTCAACATTGTGTTGGAAGTCCTAGCTAGAGAAATCAGACAAGAGAAGAAAACCAGGTGTATCCAAGTAGCGAAAAAGGGAGTCAAACTATCCCCCTTTACTGATATGTAATTCTATACCTCGAAAATCCGAGAGAAACTGTCAAAAACCTTCTTGAAAATTCATATGGAATTATAAACAACCAAAAAAACCCAAAACAATCCTCAGCAAAAACAAACAAACAAACAAAAAACAAAAAAACAAAGCAGGACTTTAAACTTCCAGACTTTAAACTTCATTATAAGGTTAAAATAATCAAAACAGTATTGGAACAAGAACAGGCATATAGACCAATGGAACAGGTTAGAGATTCCGGAAGCAAAACTTCAATTTCTCAACCAACTTGTCTTCGATAAAGCCTCCACCACCAACCACTGGGAAAAGGAGAACTTAATCAGCAAATGGTGTGGGGAAAACTGGCTGACTACATGCAGAAGATTGAAACAAGACCCCTACTGTCACCATACACAAAAATCAACTCTAAATGGATCAAAGACCTAAACATAAAACCTCAAACTAGAAGAACCTTAGAAAATGCAGGAGACACCCTTATGGAAAGTGGAACTGGCAACCAATTTCTGAACAAAGCCCCCAGTGCCCATGCCGTAAGAGATAAGATAGACAAATGGGACCTCATCAAGCTGAAAATCTTCAGCAAAGTCAAAGAAATGATCAAGAGAGCAGGGAGACAGCTCACAGACTGGGGAAAGCATATTTGTCAACTGTGTATCTGACAAAAGTCCAACATCTAGGATCTACAAGGAACTCAAACATACCAAAAAGAAAAAAACAAGCAGCCCTTTTAAAAAGTGGGCAAAAGATATGAATAAACACTTCTCAAAAGAAGACATACAAGTACAACCAACAGATACTTGAAAAATGCTCAGCCTCACTAACCATCAAAGAAATGCAAATTAATGATCATTATCAATAACTCAAAAAACAACAGATGCTGGAAAGGATGCGGGGAAAAGGGGTGGGAGTGAAAACTAGTACAACCTCTGTGGAAAACAGTGTTGTGATCCCTAAAATATCTAACATAGACCTCCCATACGACCCAGCAATCCCCCTTCCGGGAATATACCCGGAGGTACTCAAATCATTCTATAAAAAAGATACCTGCACATGCATGTTTATTGCAGCACTAGTCACAATAGTAAAAACATGGAACCAACCATGCTGCCCATTGAAAGTAGATTGGATTTTTTAAATGTGGTACATATACAAGATGGAATATTATGCAGCCAGAAAGGACAAAATTATGAACTTTGCAGCAACTTGGATGGTGTTAGAGTCTGTAATACTCAGTGATCTATCACATAAACAAAGAACTGAGTACAACATGTTCTCACTTATAAGCAGACAATTATCATAATACTATAAAAAAGGATTTGGCAATAGTGGGAAACTGTCAGGGGAGGTGGGGAGCACACTGCATGAATAAGTGTACCTGACCTCAAACCAGGTGACATAGGGACCAAAGTGAGGCCCAAACTTTACCTGTACAATGACCATTTGTATACCTAACCCTGAATTGTGCCCCACATCTTTAAATAAAAAAAAATTTTAATAAAAAATAATAAAGTGTTTTACAGGGTTTATAAGACATATTGAAGTGGAAGGTATGAAAACAGCAGCACAGAGGCCAGGAAGAAGAAAGCAATTCCACTGTTGTAATGTTTGGCATTTCTGCGAAGTGGTATAGTATCATATTATGTTACACATGTTCATGTTTTGCATAGACTCTAGACTTGGACTTGAGGATACTAATTTGAAATTATGGTTTCCTATGGAGTGTTGAGAGACTGTGGGTTAACTTTTCTGAACCTCAGGGATTTTAAAAAATGTCTTGTTATAAATCGGCAATTTATAATTGTATAAATTTGGGGGGTACAAAGTGATGTTATAATTAATAAATATAATATGAAATAATTAAAGATAGTTAACATAATCATCACCTCAAATAATACACATTTTTTGTGGTGAGAATATTTCACTTATTTTATTTTTAATTATTATGGATATATAGTAGTTGTACATCTTTGTGGGGTACATATGAGGTACATTTTAATTACTTGATTATCCCCAGAAAAGTCTAGAGTTACCACCTTTTTTTATCCTTCCTTGGTGCTGGAATAAAAATATTTTTTCTACTTTACGTTATACCTTTCTTTAAATAGCATGATATACTTTGATAGGCCTTTTATAATTTGACCTTTTAAAAAAACGATTGATACATAATAGTCATACAAATTTGTGGGAGACATGTGATAACGATTCAAGACCCTGAAGAAATACAAAAGATTATTGGAGATTACTATACACACCTGCATGGAAACAAACTTGAAAACATAAATGAAATGGAGGACTTTCTGACATCACACAACCTCCCAAGGTTGAAACGAGAAAAAAATTGAGACCCTAAATAGACCAAGAACAACACAGGAAATTGATTCCATCATTAAAAAAAAAATTGCCTAGAAAAAAATTTAAAACCCTAGACCAGATGGCTTTCCAGTGGAATTCTACAAAACATGCAAGGAGGAGCTGATAACAATCCTCCTGAAAGTATTCCAGTCAACTGAAAAAGGTGGAACTCTTCCCAAATCTTTTTATGATGCTAATACCACAGTGATAACCAAACTGGGCAAAGACCCAAAAAAGAAAGAGTACTACAGGCCAATATTCCTGAAGAACATAGATGCAAAAGTTCTCGACAAGATTCTAGCAAATAGGATTCAACAACACATCTCAAGAATTATCCACCATGACCAAGTAGGCTTCATTCCCAGGATGCAGGCTTGTTCAGCACATGTAAGACCATAAATGTAATTCAATACATCGGCAGATGTAAAAACAAGAACATTAGATCATTAGATGCAAAAAAAGTTTTTGACAAAATCAGGCATCCTTTCTTGATAAAAACCCTCGAACACCTAGACATAAAAGGAACATACCTTAAAATAGTAAGAGCCATCTACGATAAACCCACAGCCAACATACTGCTAAATCGACAGAATTGGAAGCCTTTCCCCTGAAAACTGGAACAAGACAAGGCTGCCCATTCTCAGTCCTCTTGTTCAACATCATGTTAGAAGTCCTAGCTAGAGCAATTAATTAGACAAAAGAAGGAAATCAGGAGTAGCCAAATAGGAAAAGAGAAAGTTATGCTATCCCTCTTTGCTGATATGATCCTATACCTTGAAAACCCCAGGGAATCTGTCAAAAACCTCCTTGCACTGATAAAGGATCTTGACAAAGTCTCAGGGTACAAAATCAAAGTTTTGTTCTAATTTTTAAAAGCAGTAGCAATCCCTACCAAAGTTATACCATTCAGATATCAAAACTCTTGAATAAAATGAAAAGAATTCAATCACCTACATCCTTGTCCCTCCAATTTGACTGATAACAGAATAACCTGGCTCTTTGTTGTTGTAGGTTTTGTTTTTAGCGCTGAGGTACTTTAGTTGGAAACTGCTGTGAACCAGGGCAGGTGGGTTGCAAGCAGTCCTAACCTCTAGGAAAAGATTCCGCTGCAGGGGTCAAACCTGGGTCTTTCTATGCCTGGAGGGGACAGAGCAGCAAGAAGACAGCACCCTGCAGGTCCTGAGCTCAGTGACACCAGCTGCTTCTCTGTATGGGATGCTGGGTTCACCTCAAGTTCAGGATCTGGAACATGGCAGGAAGTTTCCACAAGTCTGCAAGTTTATATAAAGGATATCTACTTCTTTCTGTAGCACAAGACAGTAGGGTAACACCGTGCTCCAGGAGATTGCTTCTTTCTTTCTCACCTTGGAGGATGGATAAGTGGACTCTGGTCACCTACGAGTATGGTTGTGAGTATCTACAACTTGGATAGGGCCCAGTCTTGGTTTTTCTATACTGCATCCTACATGAACATTACCAAGCCCTGGTAGACTTGCTGGAAGTTGACCCTTTGGGGCTGGATCTTTTTGTTGTATAAAGTTTTTATTTTTGTCAATCTGAAATATTCCATTTTTAATCTCACATTTAATATAAAAAGGCATAGTAATTCTTACTTTTTATTGAATATAACCAGAATATATACAGCACACATGCAGCTCAAAAAGTATCAAAAATGGACACACCTGTGTAATTTGATTAACTACTTCCAGAATCAAAACATCACCTCCCTGAAAACCTCCTTCATATTCATTCCCAGTCACTCTCTCCTTCTTCAAAAGTAACCACCATCCCAAATTCTAAAACCAGAGATTGGTCATGCCTAGTTTTCAATTTTCTATAAATAGAATCATAGGATGTTTGATTTCATAGGATTGTTTGGTTTCTTTTGTCAACACCATAAGATTCACTCATAATGTTACAGGTAGCTGTAATTAATTACTGCTGTAAGGTAGTCTATATACTACAATTTATGTAATTTAATAGTGAATTGGGTTGTTTCCACTTTAAGGCAATCACAAATAATGCCGCCATGAATGCTTGTCTTTTTAGCGTACATGCACATGAACAAGCAATTTTATTAAATATTTATGTTCTAAGATTTAACATTTCACTTGTCCAACCACAGTAGATAGAGTTGTTCGAAGTGGTTGTGCCCATTTAAAACCTAGCAGCAGTGAATGAGAATTGTTTCACACTCTTGATCCAGACGAACATGGGTATGTCAGTCTTTTATTCCAACCTCTCTGATGGGCAAATGGTAGCACCTCCTTCATTACCAATGAATCTGAACCCCTCTTCATGTTCACTGGCCAATTATTTTCTGTGAAGGGCTTGTTCAAGGCTCTTAGTCATGTGTATATAGGATATTAGTACTTCCCTAATTGATTTGTAGGAGTTCTTATTTAATTTGGACACAAACTCTCTTTTCAGTTATAGATCTTGATGCTGTATTCTCCCACTCTATGGCTTTCCTTTTTACTCTTAAATAAAAAGCAGCAATTTTAACATAGTCCAATTCCCTTTGATTGTGCTTCTTGTTTTCTGTTTGACAAATGTTCCTACATACTAAGATCTAGAAGATATCCTTTTATATTATCTTTTAGAAGACTGTTTTGTATGTCATGTTTGGTTTTGTAAGCTGTTTAAAATTATGTATAGGTAGGTTTTTTTCATATGTATATCCAGTTGACCCAGCACTGTATACTGAAAAAACAGCCTTGTCTTATTACTTTATGGCCTTCATCATAAATCAAGTACCCTAGTATCTGTAAGGTAGTTTCTAAACTATATGCTATCACACTGGTCTACTTGTCTATCCTTGGACCAACACCACAATGTCTAAATTACTTACTTATTATAAAAGTGAGTGATAAATTTTAACATCCACTAGAGTAAGTTCTCCCTTTTTTTAAAAATCATGACTGAGCTGAGGAGGATATTCTTTGCCTTTGAATTTCCATGTAACTTTCAGACTATCTTCAATTTCTACACACAAACACATATTCTCAAACACAAAACTTTGAGGGGCTGGATCTTTATTGGACTTATCTTTTAGGCCCCTGGCTAAGATTTCCTTGCCTCTGGGGGATAAGAGGAGGCAGAGATAATTCCACAGTGGGGGGTAAACAAATCTACTTATAACTATTGCCCCAGGTGAATTGCCTGCCTGAGCTTCTGATTTAGTAACGTGGATCTGGGGCAGGGACTGAGAATGTGCTTTTCTAGAGTCCCCAAGTGATGCTGATCCTGCTATTTGGGGAATCTCACTTTGGAAACAACTGACTTAGGAAGTACTTCACAGTTTATAAAGCCCTTTCATGCATTCCCTCACATTGAATCCAGATAATCAAAAAAACTATTAAGTTAAAATGACTGGATTTCAAAAGTACTGTGAATAACATTGGCTATACTATGAGATAGGATTTTAAACAGCTGATATTTACTGAGCACTGCCTCTGTTCCAGGCACCAGGGAAACATTGGTTCAGAGACGTTAAATAACTTTCCCAAGATTGACCAGTTGGATATAAGAAGAAAGATTTAAATCCAGGCAGTCTGACTCCCAGCTCTATGCACACCTTCATTCTATGGTGTTGTCTTTCCAACATGTGACTATAAAATACTTGCTACTCAAAAAATACTTGTGATAATTAAGCTTAAGTATCAGATGCTGGGTTGGCCCAACTTCCTTTAGTTTCAAAGAACAGAGGCTCACTCCAATTTACCTTGGGAAAAAAGAAAACCTGCTCAAAAGTTGCCAGAGCAAATGAGCCCCATCGGCCAATTGCTTTTCTCTCTCATTCTGTCACCATGAACTCTTCCTCATGGTACTTCTGCAAATCTTGACAAATCTCCATTTTCTTCTATCATCTAGGCTTCCCCTGCTTATTGCTTATTCTCATGGGATCTCATGGCACTGTTTTGCCTGGGAAGTCTTTCCATAGTTCCCAGGTAGATGCTCTAAGGCAAGACTGGCAAGATGGAAGCACCGTTTCAACTTGGCTTTTTCACAGGTCACTTGCTGTCCTCTAAACTGGCTCTCTTGGATCCAGTGACTACCAATAGTCCAATCAGCTACAGGAAGGAAGAACTGTGTGTCATGTGAAAAATCATAGCAGAGTTGGTGTGCAAAATGTTTTTGATTAAATGAATTATTACGACTGTAAAGTGTGAAAAATGTTGCGAGATCTCACGTATATCCTGTGATAGCTAGTACATGCCTATTTCTACTAACACATCTTCTGGGTGCAACCATACCTCATGCTATTTCTGCAGAGCTCATCATGGTGAAGGCTTCCAGGGACTCTCTAGAGGTACCAGTGACATAGCTGCTGCCCATGGCTGCTGTCACACAAAGCCATTTTCTCAGAGGGTGACACAAATTGCTCAGAGTACCTAACATTTTTACAGGAGTGAAAATATGGTTTATGTAAATATCAAAGGCTGCCTTAATCAATGACTTCTGTCCCAGGCAATCCATTTGGAGCCCCTAGATGGCAGAAATGCTATGGGGAGATGCACTCCTGGAAAGGCACACACGTGCATCAACTATTGTCTCCCCTCCCCTCAAGAGACTGCAGAGCCCAACAAGATTAGGGGCCTGGGGAAATAGTCCAGTTTTCCTTCATTGCGACATCTCTCACACTAAGCTAACAACCATTAGAACCAATATCATTAGAGCAGTTCATTTTGACAGAAAGCATTTGAGCTCCTCCTCAGTGCCAGACACTGTCAGTGTTGGTATAAGAGTGAGTGGGATTGAATCCAGAACCCCAGAGCCCTGTCGGACGGGGTAGAAGGACATGAAACAGCCCAGCTGGGTCTGGGTGGAGTCCTGGACCTTTCCATGCCTAAGCCAGTGGTTCTCAAAAACCAGCATGCTGGAACTGATTAGGACACAGATTCCTGGAGCACCCTCAGAGTGCCTGATTTCATAGGCTCAGGTGGGGTCTGGGAACCTTTATTTCTAACAAGTTTTCAGGAGGTGTGGATACTGCTGGACTGAGAAGCACAGATCTACTCAGCGTAGCCTGAAATGGACAGGTTAGTCTGTTTCCTGACTGCATGTCTGAACAGGTAGCAATGCCCCCATTGACTGCAAGAAGAAAGGCAAGGTGCAGGTTGGGTCACCCAACTCACAACAACAAACCCAGTACTGGACATGCCGAACTTGAAGTGTGTGCAGCGCACACAGGTGGAAATGTCCAGTAAGCAGTTGAGAACGTGAGTCTGGATCTCAGGGGTAGGTTGAGTTGCAGTCACTGGCGCATCAGCAGAAGCAGAAGTGGCGTGACTCTGGGAGAACGATAGAATACGGAGGGGCCAGTTTTTATGTTCTCTCCCTCCCAGACACATACCCTGACCCTCTGTCCTCAGAATTTGCATGTGTGATGTCCACCTGGGTGTGGATAGCACTTAGGTTGTGGGGACATGCCAGGCACCTTCTTTTTGAAAGCTCTCTTTGCAAGTCCATTAGCTCATGGCCTGACCTGGTATTGCAGACATCTCTCCTGGAGACCCTGGAGGTCTTGGGCCAGCCCTGGTGCCCTCCCCAGAGGCCCTCAGCCATAGTTTCCAGGCAGTAAAAAAACTGGGACAAAGAAGGGAGGATGGAGGTAGACAAGTGCTAGAGCCTAGAAGAATAAGGGAGAAGGAGGAAGACAGGATGCAGGCCAACGTAGAACAAAATCCTGTCCCTACAGAGGGCTGGGCCTGGCAGCTGGTGTGACTGAAGATCTCTGTCTGGGGTCTCTCCTAGGAAGATGCATCCACGATCTTTTGATCAAGATGACTCTTCTGAAGGACAGCACAGAGCTGGACCACAGATCTTTGTTTAGGTGGAGGAGAAAGTAAATAATCTCATTGCTCCATAATCACTTCTTGACATTCAAGCTGGGGAAATTCTGAAAAGAAGCTGAGGAAAGAAAAAGGTGAACTGTGGCCAATATTGGAAGTCACTTTGGCAAGATAACATGCACGGGACAGTGGCCTGGGGGTGCTGTGGCCTGAGCTGTGTCCCCTCAAATCTATATGTGGAAGTCCTAACCCTAGTGTCACTGTATTTATAGATAGGACCTCTAAGGAGGTCATAAAAACAGGTCTTAACCTGATATGACCTGCATCCTTGTAAGAAGAAATCAGGACAGTCACACACAGAGGGATGACCATGTGAGGACACTGGAAGGTGTCCAGCTGCAAGCCAAGGAGAGAGGCTTCTGGAGAAGTCAACCCTGCCAGCACCTTCATCTCAGACATTTATTCTCCAGAGTTGTGAGAAAATAAGTGGCTAGTTTAGGCCACTGCCTGAGGTATTTTGTTACGGCAGCCTGAGCTAAGACAAGAGACAGTTGGCTGGGTGGGAGAAACGTGGAGTTAGTGAAGACCACATATGCTGGTGATACCTGGTGGGGGTCACCGTTCAAGGGCGAGCCTTGACACAAGACAAGAGACCTCACGTCACTGCCACAAGAGGCCCACGATGGGCAGTCCTGCACTGGGAAGAGGGCCGTTTGTGAATTGTGCAGATGGTTGGCCTCCCCTAAAATCAGGATGCCAGGGAAAGCTGTGCATGGATGAGCCTGCAGGTGATTCAGGGCGCAGCATGTAAGCTGGCAGGTAAACACCTGCTGCAGAAAACTCTCATATGTAAAAGAGGCAGGCATATGGACATCTCTGGGTTAATTCTCACCCGCGTGGACAGCACTGATTTGAATGAGCCTCAGTTGGCCTGTCTGGGTCACGCTTCTTCGAGGAGAGCCTGCCATGCCTGCAGCCCTGTTGCCTGGGCAGGGGCACTTCCCCGTGGTTGTGTGGGCTCTTTCACAGCCTTGCCCCTACTGCGAGGAAGGGCGCTTGATGGGAATGGTGTGCCAACACCAGGCCACCTGACACCATCCTGTCTCGACCTACGGGCTCCTTCCTACTCCCTGCTACCGCCAGTGTGTGTGACTGTGCCCAGTGTGGTACCTCTCCAAGACGTGCCCAAGCCTGGGCCACTGGTTGGGGGTGGCTGCATCCAATGGCTGGTTGATGGGGGAGGGTAGGGACAAGTCCTCTCTGCCCCAATTCGGGCTATCCCAGCACCAGAGGCTCCCCACGGGGCCAGCCGAGACCCCTGGACGACGTTGCCCTTCCACTTCTCCCTCACTCAGTCTGCGTCTTTCCTTCTCTCCCACAGTTGTTCTTTAGAGTGCCCTGTGATGACTGTCCCTTACATTACTCTCTTCCTCTGGGTTGTTGTCCCCTTACCCAGGACAGCACCTATAGGCTGACCCTACAACAGACCCATAACCAGAGCTGTGGAGCAGACAGCAGAGGCTCATGCCACTTCCAAGTTTACGGGCAGCTGGTAGATAAACATAATAAAACAAATGCTACAAAATTGGGGGTATATTCTCAGTTTATATTAAATCCATTCAAACTGTTAACAAAAGTAGACAAAAATGCAATATGATCGTGCTCCTCATGAGATAATTACAAGAGTTAGTACAACGTCCAGATGCAGAAATGCAGTATGTTTAAAGCAGTATGAAAAGTGCTTTCTTTTGAACTTTTTAGGCCATGTATAGGGTTCATGCATGTTATGGCAACAGCCCCAAACCATACTAAGTCACAGGCCTGTGCCCTTGAGTCTGACTCTCCCAAACTGATGCTGGACTTGGTATGTGGCTTGGTTTGGTCAAGATGACCTTAGCAAGTGACACAGTGGGAGCTTAGAAAGGCCCTGGCCACTGGGACTTGCCCTCCTCCCTCCCTGAGATGGCACAGAGGCTGTCCTGGCTGAAGTCCCCTGGCCTGGGCATCTCTGGCAGGCAGACCACACCCCACCTACCCTCTGACTGCAGTTAAGGAGGAACCCCAGGGGAGGCCAGCAGAACCACTGCTCCATGAAGCCTGGGCGACGGCACTGGTCCAGAAAACTGTGGACAGATGAGAGGATGTTGGTTTTTAGTCATTCCATTTTGGGAGTGGTTTGTGAAATTCCACTTAGAGATCAAATTACAGTTGACCCATGAACAATATAGAGGTTAGGTGCACTGACCCCAACCAGGTCTAAAATTTGCATGTAACTTTTGACTCCTCCAAACTTAGCTACTCATTGCCTACTATTGATGGGAAGATTTGCTTATAACATAAACAGTCAATTAACACATTTTTTTATGTTATCTGCATTCTATACTGTATTCTTCCACTGAAGTAAGCTAGAAAGAAGAAAATGGTATTAAGAAAGTCACGAGGAAGAGAAAACGTATTTGCCGTTCATTAAGTGTCACTGGATCATCATGAAGGTCTTTACCTTCCTTGTCTTCACGATGAGTAGGAGGAGGAAAGGAAGAGGGATTGGTCTTGCTGCCTCTGGGGGCAGAGATGGAAGAAAAATCCACGTGTAAGTGGACCCACACAATTCACCCCCATGTTGTTGGAGGATCAGCCGTAAACTAAGTTGGGCTTCCTTCGTGATACAGCCCTCCTGCCCCATCAAAAGCTCCACCTGTGACCCTGACTATGTGTGAAATTCGAGTTAGACTAAGGAGACAGTCTTGCCTAGAAATATGGACTATGGAACCTAAAAGACTGAGCCTGCTGGCAGGAGAAATCAAACTGCAAGGAAATTGGCTGACTGGTATCACAAGCCACCAATTTCCATAAGGAAAGCCACTTATGAGGGGCCGACCCCAAAAGGGGCAGGTGCCAGCCAGTAAACTGAGGGGCTGGAAGCGGGAAGGTCTGGGGCAGCCCACCAGCAACTCCCTCCAGCGGATGCTGCCTCATCCTCCTGTGAAGATGCCCCTTATGAGCCCTTTTTGTTTAGGGTAACTTGAGTAAATCCTTTCTTCCTGGACTCTGATAAAAGGAGGAAAGGAAACAGTAATGTTCTGGTGAGATATGTAAAGTGTTCGGGAAAAAAAACAGAGCGGCTTGCCCAAGGGTGTTTATTGCAGTGCTATTCATAGCAGCAAAAAAATTGGAAACGGGACAAGTGCCCAACAGCCAAGCCTGTGGAGGGTGTGGATTCATAGAAAGGGGTGCCTGAGGCAGCTAAAACCGAAATAGAATGCGAAACTCCATTGTCCACGTTGAGATGGAAACACGCCCATCGTCATTATGGGGAAAAGGCAAAAGGTTACATAAATAGTTGACATTTCAAACATTTTAACTCTTCCTGTAAACATAAGGGAAATTTGAATCAATCGCTATTCTTTCACAGATGGCTGTAAGAAGAGATGCTCAGCGAGGTTGCTTTCTCTTTTTCTTTCTGGTCTGGTATACAACCACCAGAGTCAAAGTTCCCCTGTCTGCCTCTGAACTGCACAATGTCTCCAGGGCTGGATGTCAGGCCCCAGGATGTCCCTTGTGAGTCCTGTCAGGTAAGGAGATCAGGAGACCCAGTTTAAAACTCACCTTGCAGGCAGCCCTGCCTTGCCCTGCCAACATAGCAGGGTGGGAACGGGACAGTATGTCCTGTCCCACATAAAAGGTACAGAGGTACATTCCTTGGACACAGGTCATCCAACTGACTGGGCTGTGGTCTTGAGTCTCTCCTTTCCCAGGGAAGAGAGTAACTAGCTGAGGACCATACCTAGTTCGGTCAACCTCCTGGAAGGAAGAACATGAAGCATAATGGCCGGGAGTCCTGGGAATACCCAACAGTCATTATATACTGAGGGCTCACTTGGAGAAATGGTCTCCAGTGTTCATTGATGGTGGGCATTGATCATTACGTCGAATGGACACTAATTTAATCCTAAGAAGCCACCTGGTAAGGTAGGTGCTGTTATCTCCCCATGTTATAGATGAGGAAAGGAGGCAGAGCGTCTCATCAGTGACAAAGCAGGGACGGAGTCCACTCCAAGTCTCATAAAGGGACCCCGGGAGATGATCACAGTAAGAACCCCACTGACTGAGCATGTGCTGTGGGCCCCTGGGTCTTGCTAGGCACTTGAGATAGATTATTTAAGTATTTTTTTGCCCCACAGTAGATGATCCCTGCATCATACCTGAGGACACTGAAGGTCAGTGCAGTTGGGTGGTCTGCCTAAAACCCCACAGCAAGTGAAGGGCGTGGCAGCACTGAACCCCCAAATCTGTCCTCTTCACTGTGATAGAATTTCTCATTGCTTTTCTAAAAGACTACCATCCTTCAGGGTGTTGGAATGGACACATCATTCCTGAAAGACTGTAACATGAGCATTCAGGAACAGCTTTGGGTTGAGTGGTGGTCCCTGAGTAGGTGTCTCCTGGGTCGTGAGAGGGCCTTTTGGCAGCAAGTGTTGGGGAGATTCTGCTTAAGACACTGGACGTTCAATTAAGATGCTGAGAATGCACGTGGATCACCCTGTTCCCTAGAAAGTTCTGGAAAGCAAAGTAAGTACACATAGAGATCTTTTCCAAACACAATACAAACAGAGCACTGCAGAATGATAAATGTGGGAAAACACCTGTGCTCTGTTTCGGGTCGGGGTTTGTGGTGGGAACTGGGGGGCAGGGTGAATGGTCGAAAGTCTCTGTTGAGGACTGACACCCTTTCCAGCCCCAGAGTTTCCAGGCTTTCTTTTCCGGTTGGAGATACTTCTCCCTAGAAAAGGAAGTATTCTTTAATACTTGCTTTAAATGATCAAGTAGGCCCCCCTTTACTTATGAATATTTGGAGTGCCTGGTGCTGTGATGGCAAAGGGAGCAGAGGCTTCTGCAAAGAAAGGCAACCCCATGATATCACTCCTCTTTGTGGGATGTTTACCACGTGCCATCATAGCAAGCAACCACACTCATTGTGATGCTTTAAGTCATAAGAAAAAACAATAGTCAGTAAGCTGGGTGCAGTGGTGTGCACCTGTAGTTTCAGCTGCTGGGGAGGCTGAGGAGGGAAGATTGCTTGAGCCCTGGTGTCTGAGAATAGCCTAGGCAACATGGCGAGACCCCTATCTCAGAAACAAAACAAAACAACAACACACACACCCAAACCAACAACAGTCAAAAAATGAAAGAGCAGGGATCTTCACCCTCTCTCAGAACGTGAAGACCAGGGTTGAATGGTCTGTGATGACTGTGTATGCCTACGTTCCCTTTGCAATTCCATCTTGCAGCCCACAGGGCTGCCTCCGCCCCACTCATAGCTCATGTCCTACAAAAGAAAGGAAACTCCTTTTCTAGACACCCCCAGCAAATTTCCTTCCCCTCTCTCTTCTTGGACCTGAATTGATCCCCACATTCCCTCCTAAAGCAGCCGCCATGTCACCAGGCTCACTCGAGGAATGGTCCCCAGTGTGGGGGACACGGGATACAGGGCACAGGGAAGAGACAACTTCAGTGCCTGCTGCAGCGAAGAGGAGGGAGACCGGCTCCCTGGCTGGGCTATGTCTGAGCTACTGACCACAGTTCTGCAGACATGGTAACATGCTGGTGATTTTATGCCACTAAGTTTGGGGTGGCTTATGACGCTGCATTCGATATTCAAACATTGCAGAAGGCCGGGCTCGGTGGCCCAGCCTGTCATCCCTGCACTTCAGGAGGCTGGGGTGAGTGAATTGCCTGAGCCCGCGGGTTTGAGACCAGCTCAGGCAACTTGGCAAGACCTCGTCTCCACCATAAATAAAAAAAAAAAATTAGCCGGGCATGGTAGTGCATGCCTGTAGTTCTGGCTACTCAGAAGGCTGGGGTGGACGGTTCGCCGGAGCCCAGCAGGTCGACGCTGGGGTGGCTGTGAGTGTGCTACGGCACTCCAGCCTGGGTGACAGAGTGAGACTCCAATTCAAAAAAAAAAAAAAAATTACAGAAGAAATTAAGTAAAATATAAAAATCCACAAACACAACTCTACTAGGGAAAAGTTATCATTCTGACTATGTAGCTGAAGGAACTGTATAATCTGTCTGAAATCACACAACTAAGAAGCAGCAAAGTTAGTATTTAAACCCAGGTCTGTCTGACTCCAGAGTCTAAGTACTTAACCAGAGCAGAAGGTGGAGCCCTCAACTCAATTCTCCACCAGGACACGGGGACACACCGCCTCCATGGTTGATGGCCATAAAAGAGTCCCCAAACGTTCACGGGACATGCAGCGGTGGGAGCTCTTGGGGGAGCCGCTGTGGAGTGCCGCCCTTGTTGGCTGCTCTCACGAAGTCCCGTCTGGGTCCTAGGACTCGCGACGACTCAAAACTGGTGTCACCTGGCAGGCTGGAGAGTCTGGGCAGCCCTCCCTGTGAAGGGTCCTCCTGGGCGCCTCCACCTGGGCATCAGATGGCTCCTTCAAAGAGCCTGTTGTAAGCCCCCCAGGTGCTATGATGGGAGCCTTTTGCAAGACTGTCAATGCCATTTTAACTGCCTTCTCAACTACTTTTTACCCATCATGGCGCCTGCAGGTAGTCAGCATTTAATCGGTGTTTGCTATCTGAATGAGTCAACTCCAAGGCCACTGACCCATTTAGTTGTTTCACTTCCTTTCCCCTTATTCTTCCTCTCCTCCTTCAAAGACCCCTTGTAGACGCCAAGCCTCTTCTCATCCTAAAGGAAAACAGAAGGACTCTAACAAAGGTGCTCAGGGCCTTAACTCCTGCACAGACTTGTGTCCCAGTTTCAGTGGTGGGGCATTCGCCTATTACTTTAAACAAGTTTTGTTCTCCTAACTCATCTTCTGCAGGATCGAAGCCCTATGTTGTTCTTGCTTAGGGACAGAGTATCTGTCCCTGGACTTCCATCCATGAGTAGATCTTCTGAGCTGCTTTCTTCCACCTGGGTTCTCATCACCCTGAGGACTACCGACCTGCAGGACATCTACCTCTTCTGAACTTTGTAGAGATACTGCCTGGCTGCATTGTCACTGACCTGGTTCCATCCTCTTGAGAGAGGGCTCTTCTCACTGTCCACTGCTAGGTCTGCCCAGCATGGTGCCGATCCCGTTCTGTGGATGTCTCTGGTCTTCAGGACATCAGCATCCCCAAGTAGCACCAGAGCCAAGTCCTCAAACTCCCCAAAAGCAGGAGGGAAAGGGGACGGATGGGAGGCCACAATCCCTAACTTGAATAAAGAGAAGACTAATACCTTCCACCCATGACTCTTCCCTTCCTCCACCTCAGATCCAGGGACACATGCTTAAATAGAAATGAGATCACAGTTTAGGATCCAAAAATAAGTGAGAGCATCTTTCCTGAAGAGGGAGAGGTTCGTAACATCGACATCTAATTGCAGATTTTCTCACAAAATATGTCCCATTAGGTCATATATTGAAATAGCTGGTCGCATGGAAAATAGCAGTGACAAGACATGAGAGAGTTAGTAGTGGGAAGAAGGTAGGAGGAACTTGGAATCAGATAGACGGGGCCTCAGATTCCAGCCCTGTCACTTATTTAAGTGGCCTTAAGAAGTCACATAGCTTCCCCAAGCCTGCTTCCTTGACTATAAAACCCAGACAACAATATGTACCTCAAAATTTATTGTGGGGTTTAACAGAAATGTGTATATAAAGTTCTTGGTAAAGTGTGCAATGTAAGGTGCAAATTATACACATATTACCTGCCTGTGGTGAGACAGTTATTATGGACGATGCTTGTTTTCAGAATGAAAAAGGAGAAGAAAGAAAAGATAAAATAGACAAAGGAAGAAGAGAAAATATGGAGCTTCTCCTAGAAAAATCTGTCATGGATAGTCACTCAATCTTTAAATCATATGAGTTCTAAATAATAAAGACCCTGGGATACATTCATATATTAATACTCGAAAAAGACTCTTTGTACATCATTATACAACATAATTCTCTTCCGTGTAATGGAAACATTCACACTTGGTTAACAGACGTACAAGCCCCACAATGAATGCAGAAGCTTACATGACCGCCCTCTACCTGGACTGGTTTTCTCATCGTGGTAAGGACCAGTTGCAAGATCTCTTTGTCAAATTCTTCTACAGGATGAGGTGTTCTATTTTCTGTGTAGTCCCACACCTCTTGCAGGCAGATTAATCCTCTTAGAGAACGAATGCTGACTAACTGAAGCAGCTCCTGGTTTTGACAACTGAAACAGTAACTTTAAGGTACTGCTTTAAGAACATACATCCACTTACCCTTTGTACACCGTGCAAGTTGTGCGGATACCAAATTCCCTGTAGCTCTTACCAATTAAAACTTTGGTTCTTATTTTGGATTCTCCTATTAGCTCTGGAACTTCAGTTATTCAAAACCATGAGGCGCACTGGGATGGAGATATGTTTCGTTAAGTAACTTTTGTACTACATTTGTGGTTAATTAACTTCTAATTAATTAAGAGTTAAGAGGCCGAACTGTCTTTTCTTTCCTAAGTGGCTGAAAAGGAGCCCAAGTTTTCGAGGCATAACCGGGTTTAGATACCTGGGGATTGGGAACTGCATGTCCTCCCTCGTATCCTAATTCCAAGGCAGCATTTGACTGGGAAGCTATTCCTAAATGAGATGGGGGTCTCGGCTTTTCACCGCCGTAAAGAACACGTGCTGTTGGTCATGTCCTTCTGGTTGTCCACTTATCAGCTACCCCCAGGCCTGACCCTTTGTTGTTGGTAGAAGCAAGCCCCAATATAGAAGTTAAAAATGCCAGATGCTTACGGTCTCACTTGCCTTCCTGCTAGGGCATGGGACTGCGACTATGCCCTGGACACTGAAATGTGAGAAGGAATCTTCTGGAGGATTCTGGCATGAGGCAAGAGGGGAGAAATGTTCCCTTTGTGCCCTTGGACACAGCTGTCAGGGGATCTGATGCCTGGAGCTGCATCTGCACTGTGATTTTGACACCACCGGGGACAAGTGTCAGACAAAGCTAGGACCTGGAGGATGAAGGCAGGCAGAAGCCCTGGATGAGGCTGGCCAGCCCTGTGCTGTCCCCCACAGCCCAAAGCATCCTCCCGGGGCAGCATTCTTTCAACTAAGATGGAGATGTCTCATAAAGAGTGCCCGGGAGAGGGTGCCAAATTCATGGGGTGCTCTGCCACTGCTCCACAAGGGGGTATTTCTACAGCAGTTTGGCCACGAGCTGTCCCACACTGTGCCTCCCTCCCTGTGTGCCAGGCTCCATGCTGGCTACCCACTGTCTCGTCTAAGCCCAGGGCTACCAGAGGGGCAGAGATGTATTGTTATATCTATATCCCCAATCTGTCCATTACTGTCCATCCCCTCTGTCACAACCTGCCATCGCCCCACCTGCAAGTGTCCCAGCTGGTCTCCTGGCTCCACTGTAGCTGGATCAAGCTTTTGGAATGACAAGTAGGATCATCTCACCTTCAAATCACCCAGTTGAACAAGCAGACATCTATCTATAAGTTAAAAAAAGACTTCACCTTTGCTTCATACCACCTGCAAAAATGAATTCAAATTGAATGATAGCTCTAAACATAAGAGCTAAAACTATAAAAATTTCTAGAAGAAAACATAAAATTGATGCAGTATTTGGTTAGGCAAAAATTTCTCAGATGGGATATGCAAAACAAGCCAGAAAAGGATAAACTGATAATTTAAACTATAAAATAAAATAAGATTTCTGCTCTTTCAAAGACACTGTTAAAAAAATAAAAAGATTGGTAGAAAATATTTGCAAAACACATATCTGCTAAAGGATTGATATCCAGAATATATGAAAAAAAAAACTTTCAGAAGTGATAATAAACCAACCAAAAAATAAAAATAAAAAACTGGGCGCATGATTTGAACAGACACGTCACAAAACAATGTATAGGATAGCAAACAAACACATGAAAAAATGCTCAACATTATTATCCATTAAGAAAATGCAGATTAAATCAGAATGTGATATCACCACACATTCTGGATGGTTAAAATAGAAAAGACTGACAATAGTAAGTGCTGGTCAAGAAGCACGGCAACTAGAACACATACATTTTTGGTGTGGATGTAAATAGTATATAGTCACTTTGAAAATAGTCTGGAAGTTTCTGATAAAGTGAAACACATACTTAGCTATGACCCAGCAGTCTCTCTTTTAGTTATTTAACAAAGAGAAATGAAACTCATGTTCCCAGAAAAACTTTTATACAGATACTTATCGTGGTTTTATTCATAACTGCCCAAACTGGGACTAAATTTCTGCTGGCTGTGAATGAATGAACACACTGATGGACATCCATGAGGTGGAATCCTAACCTGCATGACAAAGAATCATGCTGCCTAGTCCTCAAACATGGATGGATTGCAAGTGCATTTTGCTGAGTTACATACTGTGTGATTGGATTCAGATGACGATCTTGAAGACCAAAACTATGAGGACCGAGAGCAGATCTGTGGCCTGGAGTAGGGAGGGGAACCGACTGCAAGGGGCATGTGGAAACTTTTTGAGGTCAAAACTGTTTGGAATCTGTGCTGGTTTACACAACTGTGTAGTTTTCCAAACTCTACAAAATGTACATTAAGACAGGGTGAATTTACTGGTCAGCAAAGTACACCTCAATAAACCAGACTGAAGAAACACCCTGCAGTGAGACTCTTTTGGTTGTAAAAAAAAAAAAAGTCATTTTGATTTAAGCTACTTTGGGAAGAGGAGAGTTTACGTTAAATAAGACAACATTAGGAAAATGGAATCTCATGGAAGTTCAGAACAAGAGCTGTACTAGTTCAGGCCCAGGGAGACAGGAGGTAGGAGGGTGTCTGTTTGAGTCTTTCTTGCTCACGCCATCCTTATACTGAGCCTAACCTGCTGTTCCCTACCGGGTCTCCTTGTGTAGATGCCCTCAGTACTTCCTGTTCAGAAGTCCCAAGTGCAGGCATCTGATTGGTCAGGATATCTCTCCATCCATTAGGCAACCTACCTATGGAATGGGAATCCTTGGGTCAAGTGTCATCTCTGATCAAAATAATTGCTATTAGGCATCAAGGAAAGCCAGGATTGTGGAGGGCCTATAGACAGCGCAGTTCCAGGGGGGAACATCGTGCTAGTCTGCTCCACGGCAGACGTGTTTGGTACCCGTCCATCACCTTCAGGTTTATAAATGCCTGACCCTACCCATCCAGCTTAGTCTCTTGTCAGACCTCCTGACTGCCCCCCTTACCAATTCAACCCCAATCCCAGAAGTCAGTGACTAAACCCAACTACTTGGTACTACTCTCTGCAAAAGTCAATCTCTTTCTTGGTTTTAGTCTTGGGTACAGGCCCCTTTCTCAACCACAAAGGGCCTTTCTTTAGTTCCCTCTTTGCCTAACTCGCATTCTTTGATGTTCCAGGCCTCTTTGTGGGCCAACGCCACCACTGGGAAGCCTTCCCTGAGTGTCTCCAGGCTCCCCACCTCTGGATGCTGGGGGCAGCCAGTATCTCTTGTTTAGCAGCACTGGAATACTGGTATACAAGCACACGGTGCAGGAGTCTTTAAAATGCAGATCAAGCCCAAGGGGTTTGGGTGGGCTGAGGGAACTGCTGTGTGAGCAAGCTCCTCAGGTGTCCTACGAAAGCACAATGATCTTATTATGTTTGCAGATGACTCCCCGCAGGGGTGGGTGGGCAGTCCTTAGTGCAGCGGGAAGCTGGTTTTCAGCTCTGCTTTCCAGGCACATGCCCACATGCCCCCATGCGCCATGGCAGCTGGCCATGTGACCAGCAGTGGCCCATGAGAGAGGAGAGAGCTACTGCTGGTCAGAGCGTTTAACCATCAGGTGCCATTCACCCTGTTCTCTTTCCCTTTGCCAAGGCTGCTGGCAATGCTTGAGATGGTGTCCGGGTCTCAGAATGCACCACTCACTCACACTACCAGTAAATTCGTTGCACAACACTTTGCCCCAGTAATGACTTATTTTACTCAGTGCCCTATCTGTGCCAGGCACTCCCCCTGCTGGAAGGACACTAGCGGGTGGGCACACAGTATCCACTGTCAACAGGCTTACAGTCAAGGAGGGAGACAGATGTTAATCAATTCATTACTAATTAAAATTTAGAGTCTATCAGATCCTCTACTTTCAGCTGAACGAGCCTTCTAACTCATGTTTGGATAATTGAATTCCCCACTATCACGGAATCCTGTGTCGTATCCTGACACCTAATCTGGCTCATACACTTCCCCTTGGTTGAAGTGCTTGAACTACGCTGTCTTGCCACAGGAGGCTGGGCTCTCCAGGGTAACGTATACAGCACGGCTGTATTCCACTTGTGACAGTCGTCCTTCTGAGAGGGCGCACACATGTGGGCAGTGGGGCATCTGGAGCCGGGGGTGGGGAAGGCTCTAAGATGCAACCAGCATGCAGGTCTGGCTCTGCTGGGGTCACAGCACCGGGGACAGCTGCAGCTTCACAACAGGACAGGCAAGTTCACAAGCTTGCACCGAAAACTGATGATGCGGGTCCTGACTGGGTCCTGCCCACCGATGTCTACGGAGAGGCAGGACTTGTGGGGAAGGAGGCCTGGAATTCCAGAGATCCATGCCGGCCTGAGAAGGACACATCTCTCGATCCCTTCTCTGAATAGTAATGTCTGAAACCCACAAGTTTGGAGGCAACTAAATGCACTTGGGGCAAACACGCATGAACCGTCGTATTCGACCCCCACTCCGGCCTTCCCACTGCACAGACTGGGAAACTGAATCTCCCCGAGGTTAAGGAACTTACTGAAGGTCAAGTACCTGGTAAGTGCCGAGCAGGACTGGAAGCTGTGGGCAGTATTCGCCAAAGCCCTTTCTAGGCACTGTTTGCAGCTCTTGCTTCTACCAGACGTGTTTCCCACCTTGGTCAGATGTTATTCATGGAAAGGTCGTCCTCTTCTGCAGCTGAAACAGGCCGCCCTAAAATTTCTGCCCGTCGGGCCAAGCTCAGAAACCTGTAAGAAGAAAATCAAGAAAGAGTGATGTGAAAGGATCTTAGGTTCTTGGAAGAAGGGAACACAGAGGACTCCTGTTGTGGACAGAGGACTCAAAATTAAAGAAGAGAAAACTCAGTTGGGCCAACTTCTCACAAGTGTGTAAGCTTTGAACCTTCTAGCGCTGCTGAAGGCTCCAACTGCCTGCTCCAGCCAGAAAGCCTGATATGATAGGCAAGGAGACTTTTATAGGTGCTTGCAAAGGTCCTTGGTACATAGACATATGTTCTTTCTGAATCATTTTTGGGTAAGCTCCATATACCATGGCTCCTTACCCCATATTTGCATGTATATGTCTTCCTAAGAGTAGGGATATTGTCTTACATAACCATAATACAGCTACCAAATTCATAAGTTTATACTGATAAAATTCTTGTATCTAACCTGGATGCATAGCCCAGTGTTGTCAATTGATCTGGCGATGTCCTTCCTAGTATTGCTTTCTCCTCTATTACAAACCCCACTCTAGGGGTCTAGGGTCAGGTATTGCA
>CAUYQG010265765.1:0-10240 GCA_963574415.1 Tarsius wallacei
CACGCCCGGCTAATTTTTTGATTTATTGTAGAGATGAGGTCTCGCTTGCCCAGGCGGGTCTCGAACCCGCGGGCTCAGGCAATCCACTCACCTCAGCCTCCCAAAGGCGCGGGATTACAGGCTGAGTCACCGAGCCCGGCTTAAATTGATTTCTAAATAGTTTATATATGTTTTGAAGCTATTGTAATTGGATTGTCTTATTATCATTTTTAGATAGTTTTTTATTAGTGTATAGAAACAAACTGATTTTTTTGAATGTTGAATTTGTATTCCACAACTTTACATAATTCATTTATTAGTTCTAAGATTTTTTTGGCAGAATGTTTAGCTTTTTCTCTATATAAGGTCACATCATCTGCAAACAGGGTCAATTTAATGTCTTGTTCTCCAGTTTGGATGCCTTTTATTTCTTTCTCTTGTCTAATTTTTCTAGGTAGGACTTTCAGTATTAGGTTGATTAGAAATGGTGAGAGTAGGCATTCTTGTCTTGCTCCTAATCTTGGAGGACAAGCTTTTAACTTTTGATAGTTAAATATGATGTTAGCTATGGGTTTGTCAAATATGACCTTTATTATGTTGAGAAATATTCCTTCAGTATCAATTTGTTGGAAGTTTTTATCATGAAAGAATTTTAAATTTTCTAATGCTTTTCTGCATCTGTTGAAATAATCAGTTTTCTGTCCTTCATTGTGTTAACTTAGCATATTGTGTTCATTGATTTGCATATGGTAAGCCATCCTTGCATCCTAGGGATAAATACCACTTGATCATGGGGTATGAACCTTTTAATGTGCTGTTAAATTCTGCTTTTTATTATTTCGATGAGGATTTTTGTATCTGTGATAATCAGTTGGCTTGGAGTTTACTATTTTTGTAGTGTCTTTCTTTTGCTTTGGTATCAGAGTAATACTGGACTCATAAAATAAATTTGGCAGTGTTTCTTTCTCTTCAATTATTTGGCAGAAGTTGACAAGAATTATCATTATATAGTCTTTAAATGTTTAGAAGAATTCAATAGTAAAGCCAAAAGTCCCTGGCTTTTTATTTTAAGGATATTTTTCATTACTGATTCAATCACTGTACTTATTATAACTTTGTTCAGATTTTCTATTTCTTTATGATTTAGTCTTGATTGGTTGTATGTTTTTAGGAGTTTTTTTATATTTATTCTAGTTTATCTGATATATTGATGTATAATTGTTCTTAGTAGTTATTTAAGATACTTTATATTTCTGTTATATCAGTTGTAATATCTCTTCTTTCATATGTTTTTTTTAAATTTATTTGAGGCTTCTCTCTTTTAGTAAAGCTAAATGCATTTCAATTTCAATTATCTTTTCAAAAAATTCAGGTCTATTGAACATTTCTAATTTTTTCTCATCTTTATTTTATTTACTTCTACTCTAATTTTATAGTCTTTTGAAGTACAGAGTTAGTTCTTTAATTAAGAGCTTACTTTTTTCTTAGTGTAGAATTTGCAGCTACAAACTTTCCTCTTAGAACTGCCGTTTTCTGTATCCTATAAGTGTGTTGTGTTGTTTCCAGTTTTGCTTATCTGAGATATATTTTGATTTCACCTTTAATTTTCTCTTTTACCCTATGATTGTTATAAAGCCTAGACCACATTGTTTAATTTCCAACATTTTAAAACTTTCTATTTTTACTGTCGTTGATTTCTGGGTTTATATCATGTAGTCAGATAAGATGCTTGATATAATTAAATATTTTTTAAAAATTTAGACCTGTTTTGTGACCTAACACATGCTCTATTCAGGAGAATGTTCTCTTTGCTATTGTGTTAAATGAGCTATTGCATATTAAGCTTTTAACACACAACACAAGATGTAAAATAATTACTATTTTCTTAAATAAGATATCATCATTTAATACTATAATCTCTTAAAATTCTGTAAAAATTGAACTCTAGATCGCTTTTGCCCACTCATATTGCATTCAAATTAAGGGAGATGCAATAAAATCTGCATTAATTAACATCATATGAAGCATTCACTAAGTTTATATAAATTTTCTTTGAACTGCAGTGGGAAGAAATTTTAAGGGGATAGACATAGGCAGTGTTACTGAAAAGGGCTATGGACTAATGGGAAGAGATGATATAAAAAGATGCCATAGTAAAAATTCTTAAGAAATTTGGATGAGGTTGGTGTAAGCACACCTAAAAAAGTGGAGGATAGATGGAATTTTAAAAAAGAATATATTTTTACTTAACAAATAAGTTTGTCTAGAGCCCATTGTAGAGGCTAAGACAATCACCAAATATATTTGGTTTACTTTAAAATAACAGCACATAAATTAGCTTGTCTAGAGTATATAAATATTTATGTATGGGCATTGTTGGTTGAAATTTAGTTTTTGTCTCCTCAATCTCTTTTGAGCATTTTTTTTTTTAAAATACATATTGAGCATCCCAAATCTGAAAATCCAAAATCCAAAATGCTGTAAAATCTAAAACTTTCTGAGTGCTGGCACAACATTCAAAGGCAATACTTACTGGACATTTTGGATTTTGGATTTTGGGATTTGGGATCCACAATCAACAAGTATAATGCAAATATTCTAAAATCTGAAAATATCTTACATATGAAATACTGTTGGTCCCAAGCATTTTGGATAAGGCATACTCAATCTGTATTTAGTGATTAGTTCAGTCTAATGGATATATATATGAGAACTACTTGCTTTTAATCTCTTGGTCAAACATTAATTCCTTCTAGAATATAATTTGGGGTCATAAATTTAAATTTTTAGGTTGGCTGTTTTATTTTATTTTTTAATGCACATAATATTCTAGATTCAACTTAATAATTGCATAGCACTATTTAGTGCAGCCTATGTTTTTTTCCTCTACTCTTAAATAATTATCCTATTTTTCTAATCATATACTTTTTTGTATAATTTGGATTATATGACCCTCCTTATTTAAATTTCTACTAAAGCAAGACTAAATGTTTATCAGTTAGCTTCACTAATTTATTCATTATGTTTATACCAAATTTTCAGCCATATTGATCTTTTCACAATTGTGGCTTTTTTTCAAGTCTTCTTTATTACTTTTGTCAGTAATTTATTGCACGTGCATTTTCATTCATAACTTTATGATCATGAATCCTGAAAGTATGTTTTGTTTGCAGCATTTCCTTAGTGCCTAGCATAGTGCTTGACTATAGTATGGTTTCAACCAGTGGTTAATCAAGAGAAATTTATATCAGTCTAGATTGCTATTCTAGTAGACCATAGTTTTCCGGGTTGTTTTTTTTCCCCCAAATTATTGTTGCTGTTATTGTTGTTATTGGACCCCTTATTTCCAGTCTCAGTTCTACTTTCAAACTTTTATTTGTCCAGCTAAGATTAGAAACCATTTGAGAATCTCTAAGTCAACACTCTGGAAATTCATACTCTCACTTTATTACTGTTTACTTTCTACTAATAATAACAACGCATACATTTCTTTCAGTTTGAATAATTACTTAATTTGGGGAACCACTTACTTTTTATTCCAGTAGTTTTCAAAAACAATATTTACTTCAGTTTTTCAAGAGTACTTCACATACTACAACCCTAAATATTTTAGGACCCATTTCAACATTATTTTAGCTGTAATTAAGTCTGGACAATCAATCAGTTTTTCTTGTGTCTTCCGGTGATCATCTATGACTACTTTTTTCCAAAGTTAATTGGTCTTCCCATTAATAATGTGTTTTCCACCTTAAGACTTTCATCCTCATTATCTCTGAGGATATACTCACTATTATGGAGTGTGTCACATTGGAGGACATATTCATAACATCCTTGAAAACTGGATTTCTAGATTGTAAACTATCTAGATCTTATTTCTTTTCTCTGAATAATCAAACAATTTTCTGGAAGTTAAAAATTCCTATCACAGTGCTTATATTTTTATCCGGGAGTGGAAGAGATGTGTTTGCGCAGAAAGAAAACATAAGATAATATTCAAAGTGCATACAAAGTATAATTTGATTATATGATTATTGTATTATTTTTCTACTCTGAAATAATTATCACGTTTTTCTGTTTTTCTAGTTGTTTACATTTTATGCCATTAGCTATATTTATATACTCTTTATGACTTTTTACCCTGGTTTAAGCTATTTTGTAAATGTAGAAAAAACATTGTTTTAGGAATAACTTATTCCAACAAGTAACTCCCATGCTTTTATTTCTTTTTTGATACTAGTGTTATAATAATTTACTATTTCTAAAAGCTTCAAGAAGCCAGTAGGTTGAAAATGTCTTAAAAGAAAAATAATCACTTATAAAACTGGAATTTTTTGATCTTGGGATTCTAAAACCGCACATATAAAGTCTGACAATTAAGTTTGCAAACTCATCCTAGAAAAAAGTGTAACATACCTCATTACTGAATATCACCATGGTCACCTTTGAAGTATTCCCCTTGGGAAGCTATGTACCAAGCTACCACCTAGTCCACCTGTCAAAGCAATTTTGGAACTCTTTTTCTGGAATGGCCATCAGAACTGTCATCGTATTCCCTTCATGTACTGAATGCCATCAAAATGTCTTCCTTGTAATACTTTTTTTATCTTCAGGTAAATAAAAAAGTCTTTGTGGCCAGATCAAGTGAGTAGGGACGGTGTTCCAATACAGTTATTGGTTTACTGACTCCCTCACAGACAGTGCTGGGTGAACTTGTACGTTTTTGTGATGCAAGAGCTCCTTTAAGACCACTTTTTGTACACACCTTTCTCATGCCAACATTTTCCTGTTTTTGTTTTGTTTTTTAACAATGTTTAGTTGGTTTGCTATGCTTTTCACAGTCAAATGATGATTTTGACAAAATTTGCCAAATTTTTGCAATGTTTTTGTCAGTTCTGCTCATTATTGGCCTCCCTGGCCTCTCTTCATCAGTGATGCTTTCTGTTCCCTCAGAAAACATTTAATCCATTTGTGTACTGCTGTTTTCTTCTTGACATTATCCTCATAAACTTGGACTAGGGTGTCTCTGATTTCACTCTACACTTGCCAAATTTAACAAGAAATGTAATGTTTGCTATTTACTCTAATTCAAGTTCTGACATTCTTGTGAAGGCACACAAAAACATGCAACAACAACAATGAATGCTACTCAGCAAAACACCATCACATGTCTCATGCATACAACTGTGAGACATTGATATACCAAGGTAATGAAACCTTACCAAGTTGTTTTTGCAGTGCTGTCAATGTAAGCACATGTTGGCAAGTTCAAGAACTTAATTGCCAGACCTCTTATAAAATATTTAAAAATATCTCTGACCTAATTCTGCCGAATGCCTACTCTGTATGGTGCTGCACAGTGATCACATACAGATACACACACAAAAATGTTATTCCTTAATGAAAAGTGCCAAGTTCCCATACCTGCCTATAGCCCTGTACCTTCTTATTGTACCCATTTACATTAACAGACCTGCCTCCTCTACATTTAAGTATAGACCTCTGTTCTAAGTTAAAACATTACATAAATCTTTAAATTAGAATGTATATGAGCAAGAATACTTTCAGTGAACATTTAAGTGAACTTTAGTGTAAATGTGGTCTAATCTTCTCTATCATTAGAAATACAGAAGTATACAAAAGTCAAAATAAATAAATCAACAAATCTGTAAACAGACAAAACATTGGTCCCTTTTTTAAACTCTTTTGAAAAAATGATTTACTTTTAAAAACTGTATGCCAACATGATTCAAAGATGACATTGGAGTTGGTCAGAGTATGTAAGTCTCTGTATAAGTGAGTGTGTGTGAGGATGAATATGCATACATGTGGGTATACAAGTGAGTATGTGAGTGACTGAGTAGGGGAATGGGAACAAGCAGCCTAAGCTCTCCTGCTGAGGCAGCTACCCCATTCACTGTAGCTCAGATCCCAGAGCACCATTTACCACCACACAATTCACCACCACAACCTCTAGAACCAGATTGCACACTGCAATAGAGACCATGGAGAAAGTATGAGGGGATCACTTGCTGAGTCCCAACAGAGAGATGCAGAAGCACCACCACCACCTTTGTTCTGGAATCTGGGGAGAGACATGCTCCTGCCTACCCATTTGAGCTACCCCCTGAGACTGAAGAGTGAGTTCAGCACCTCTCTAAGTTTGATCGCCATTAACCCAGAGAGGATAACCCATGTGCATTGTCCCCAGAGGGACAGGGTCAGCACAGAGAATCATTTGCCCCATCCCCCACAGTTACCATTCGTGGGCCTATGGGTACAATCAGAGGTGAAGAATCCAGTCCACAGCAGATAGACAGAGGTGAGTTTTGAACTGATTCAAACACCATCCCCCAACACTCCATGAGGCATCTGACCCATGAGGGGAGCAACCTGATTGGCTTGTACAGAGATGGCTGAACACAGATGGATCTGTTGGGGGTAGTTTGTAGCCTCCCCCTAACCACATGGTGAACAGAGATGTGAGTCTGGAGACTGGAGTTCCCTCCCTGCCAACTCAAGGCAAGAGCAGTGATGCTTGGGCCATGCTAGCAAAAAAGGAAGCCAAATTTTCAGAAACTGTCACAAGAGGGCACTAAAGGGTCACAAAATTTTTCTTCTTGTAAAATTTATTATTATTATTATTATTATTATTACTCTCTCTATTTTTGTGTGTGAATGTTTTGCTTGTTTTCCCTCTCCTTTTTTCACACAAAGGTATATATGATGGTGAAAGTGTCTTCATTCTGTTGGTTATAATTTTTTTGTTTGTTTGTTATATTGCTATCTTTGTCTATTGATTTGTTTGTTTTTCTTTTCTACTTCTTTCCCTTCATAATTTTAAAAATCCCTTCACTCTTTCTCAGTTCTTTTGCATTCTCTTATGTTATTTTGTTTTCAGGGGATATGGATACGTTTCAATCACATGGACATACTGTGAGGTGATGGGAAGTAGGTCTCAGGGGGCCAACATCCCAGTCAGCAAAAATAAGTGATCATCAGGCAGCTATTGCATCTTAGCTCCCCACATAAAGCTTATTCAAATCTCAAAACTGCAAAAAGAAAGCACAATTTTCCACTCCTAACCTAGCTTCAAAACTGAACAAACCCAGAGGCTTTACCTAGGGAAGAATAGAGGGTTGAGCAAACAGAAGAAAAAGCTATTATCCCTCTCACTGAACAACGGAAATAAAGATAAGTGAAATATCCATCACAGATGAAGATAAACCAATGAAAAAACACAGGTACCCCACAAAGTCAGAAAAGGATAATGCATGGTAATACAGACTTTGGAATTCAAATAATAAAGAGCACCCAGAATGACTAGTCCCAGACCACAAATGCAGAGATCAAAGAATGAATAAAAAGGATGAATAAGAATCAAGAAAGGATATTTTTTTACTTTATCCAGGACACTCACTTAAAAAAAAAAAAAAGAAGAAAGGAAAGAAGAAAACATAAAAGAATTAATAACAGAGATGTTGACCATAAAAAACACAATCTATGAATTTAATTAACTGACAAGCATGGAAAGCAGTATTTACCAAGCAGAATAAAGATCTTGAAAATTGAAATATGTAACTAACCCAATATGTTAAAATCATAGAAAGAAAACTTAAAAAGAGAGAACAAAGCCTTTGAGTGATGTGTGATTAGATTAAAAGGCCGAATATACACCTGGTTGGTATATCTGAAGCAGAAAAAGAGACAAAGAGCACCTTGGAACAAACATTCCATAAGGTCATCCAAGAAAACTTCCCTCGTCTCATCAGAGACATGACCATTCAAATATAAAAGATTCAGAGAACCACTACAAGGGACAAAATGAGAAGACCAACTGCTAGACACACAGTAATTGAGTTACACAAAGCAGGTATGAAAGAAAAAAATCTTTAAAGCAGTGAGAGATAAAGGTCAGACTATCTACCTGGGAAAGCCAATTAGAATGGCAGCTGTCTTATCTACAGAAATACTATAGACTAGAAGGGGCTAGAGTCCAATCTTCAAACTTCTCAAAGATAAACAATTCCAACCAAGAAGTTCCTACTCAGTTAAGGTAAGCTTCATCAGTAATGGAGAAGTAAAATCCTTCCCACATATTCAACCCCTAAAAGAATATGCTGCTTCCAGACCAGCTCTACAGTAGATGCTTAAGAAGGTATTAAGCACAGAAGAAAGAAAGAAAAAAAAAAAAGAATGACCATGAACTTTGCAAGAGTACAGGAAAACACAGCACCAACAGAGAATTCACTGTGATGGCAAAATTTAAAGCACACATATATATCAACCCATATATTCAAAGAAAAAAAAAACAAGCAAACAAAAATAACTTTATAATAGCCTCAGGACAGGGATAAACTCTTACATTACAGTAATCAGCTTGAACATGAATGGACTAAATGCACCTCTAAAAAGGCATAGAATGATAAACTGGATTTAGAAAGCACATCCCAACAATATGCTACCTTCAGGAAACACATCTCACTACAAAGGATACCCACAGACTCAAAGTTAGAGGATGAAAGATAAACTTCCAGGCAAAAGGAAAACAGAAAAATGTGGAGGTCACAAGTTTACTGTCAGACAAAATAGCCTTCAAGCTATCAAAAATTTTAAAAAGATACAGAAGGACACTGCATAATGATAAAAAGGTCAATCCATCAACAAGAAATATCCATCATAAACATATGTGCACCCAACACAGGAGAACTAGGCTTTAAAAAGCAACTACTAAATAAATTTTTAAAAATATTGACTCTAACACTATCATAACTGGGGACTTAAACATCCCAGAAACAACCCTAGATAGATCATTGAGGCAAAACATTAATAAGAAGATCTGGATCATCAACTTGATGTTTAGTCAAATGGACTTAATAGATACCAACAGAATTCTTCATCTAACAACCACAGAATATACATTTGACTCATTACCACATGAAACACTCCACAATTGGTCACTTGTCCATAATTCAAGCATAAACAAATTTCATAAGATCAAAATATCACTATGTACCTTCTCAGACCACAGTGGAATAAAAATAAATATTAACAACAACAAAGTTTCCCCAAAGCACACAAAGACATGGACACTAAACAGCATGATACTGAACAACCCCTGGGTCAACACAGAAATCAAAGCAGAAATTAAAAGATTATTGGAAACAAATGAAAACAAAGACACATACCAAAACCTCTGAGATGCCATGAAAACATTACTATAAGGAAAATTTACAACTCTATCCACACACATTAAGAGAAAGGAATGATCACAATTTAACACCCTAGCAAATCTCATAAGGGATCTGGAAAGGCAAGACCACCAAAATCCTAAATTCAGCAGAAGAATCCAGATAACCAAAGTAAAAGCCCAAGTATGGGACACAGAAGAAAAAAATATATAGAAAAATATCAATGAAGCAAAACACTGGTTCTGTGAAAGAATAAACAAGATTGACAGATCCCCTAACCAGATTGACCACAAAAAAGAGAGGAAACCCCCAAATAAACACAACCAGAAATGCAAAAATTCCAGTAACAACTGATCCAAAATACAAAAGAAAATCAGAGATCATTATGCACATGCATATAGAAAAAACTCAAAAACCTATTTAGGTTTTATTTAAAACTCCCAAGATTGGAACAAGAAAAAAATGAGACTCTAACTAGTCCAACAAAAACCCCAAAATTAACTCCCTCACAAGAAACTACCTACAAAAAAAAAAAAAGCCTGGATCTGACAGCTTTCCAGCAGAATTCTACAAAACATACAAGAGAAGCTGATGTCAATCCTATCGCAAGTATTACAGGCAATCAAGAAAGAAGGAACTCTCCCCAATTAATTTTATGAAGTTAACAACACACTAATACCCAAACTGGGCAAAGATCCAAAAAAGAAAGAGAGTTGCAGGCCAATAGCCCTGATGAACATAGTTGCAAAAATTCTCAAAAAGATTCTAGCAAATCAGATCTAACAACACATCTCAAGAAATATCCAACTTAAGCTGGGCTCAGTGGCTCAGCCTGTAATCCTGCACCTTTGGGAGGCTCAGGTGAATGGATTGCCTGAGCCCGCGGGTTTGAGACCCGCCTGGGCAACTTGGCGAGACCTCATCTCTATAATAAATCAAAAATTAGCCAGTTGTGGTAGCACACGCCTGTAGTTCCAGCTACTTGGAAGACTGAGGTGAAAAGATCGCTGGATCCCAGCAGGTCGAGGCTGCGGTGGCCGGGAGCGGCCATTGCACTCCAGTCTGGGCAACAG
>CAUYQG010265769.1:0-18420 GCA_963574415.1 Tarsius wallacei
CCACGCCTGGCTAATTTTTTGATTTATTGTAGAGATGAGGTCTTGCTTGCCCAGGTGGGTCTCGAACCCGCGGGCTCAGGCAATCCACTCACCTCAGCCTCCCAAAGGCGCGGGATTACAGGCTGAGCCACCAAGCCCGGCATTGATTTTTAAATTTTATGTAGAGACAAGGTCTTGCTATGTTGCCTAGTCTGGTCTCAACTGCTGGACTGTAGTATCTTCCCACCTTGACCTCCCAAAGTGCTCGGATCACAAGCATAAGCCGCTGGCCAATATTTATTTATCTATCTATTTATTTATTTATTTTGAGTTGGAGTCTCACTCTGTCACCCAGGCTGAAGTGCAGTAGCACACTCACGACCACCGCAGCCTCGACCTGCTGGGCTCCGGCAATCCTTCCACCTCAGCCTTCCAAGTAGCCGGAACTACAGGCATGCACTACCCTGCCCAGCTCATTTTTGACTTATTGTAGAACCGAGGTCTCACCAACTTGCCCCAGCTGGTCTCGAACCTGTGGGCTAGGCAATCCACTAGCCTCAGGCTCCCAAAGTGCTGGGATTACAGTCTGAGCCACCGAGCCTGGCCCAATATTTATTTATTTATTTATTTATTTTTTGAGTTGGAGTCTCACTCTGTCGCCCAGACTGGAGTGCAGTGGCCGCTCCCGGCCACCGCAGCCTCCACCTGCTGGGCTCCGGCGATCCTTCTGCCTCAGCCTTCCAAGTAGCCGGAATTACAGGCACGCGCTACCATGCCCGGCTGATTTTTTGATTTATTGTAGAGATGAGGTCTCACCAAGTTGCTCAGGCAGGTCTTGAACCTGCGGGTTCAGGCAAAGCGCTGGGATTACAGGCTGAGCCACCGAGTCCGGCTTCCAATATTTATTTTTAAATGCACTTTTTGTTTGTTAAATTTCCATATCATTTTCTACTAAGTTATGTCAGAGCAAAGAGCATGACAAGTATACACCTGTATGACTTGACATAAGTCCAGAGTTACACAAATCCTGGTAATAGTACTTCATTCATTCACTGAAAACTAAGTGGAATAATAACTTACTGATTTTTCATTACTCTTCCTAGAATGATTAAAATAAATTCTATATGTACAAAGTTGAAAATTCTTTCCACGAGGTAAATGACTCTCTTTATTTTAAATATTTGGTAATCATGCAAACTGTCACACTGGATTTTAAGAAATTATCTAATCCAGGACGTTCCAATTTAAGACTTTGAAACATATTAATCTTCCAGTTTAACCTCTTAAGAAACCTCCCTTGGAGTGAGGAACAAGAGTGATGTTTGCAAGTAACAGCGTGGCACCTCCTAGGACTCCTCTCAACTACTTGGCCCATGAACACTGTGTGCCCAGCAACTCGATCATCTGGGCAGAACACCCTAATGGCTGTGCTGAGCTTAGGAAGATGCGATGGTGCCCAGGCTACCACCAACAAATGGTCACAAAAAACAGAGAGCCTCCATGTGTATCTCACTAAAACGCACTCAGTGGCCGGGTTCAGTGACTCAGCCTATAAGCTCAGCACTTTGGGAGGCTGAGGTGAGTGGATTGCTTGAGCCCGCGGGTTCGAGACCAGCCCAGGCAACTTGGCAAGACCTCATCTCTACAATAAATAAAAAATTAGCCAGGCATGGTAGCGCATACCTGTAGTTCTGGCTACTTGGAAGACTGAGGCAGAAGGATCGCCTGAGCCCAGCAGGTTGACGCTGGGATGACCCTGAGTGTGACACTGCACTCCAGCCTGGGTGACAGAGTGAGACTCCAACTAAAAAAAATATATACTCAGTAACAATAGAAATCTTACAGAGTTGGCGCTGGGATTTAGAATGATGCTTGCATTCATTTTTTTCTTAAGCATAAAAACAGATTCTGACTGGTCTGTGTCTTTGCTAAACTTTATAACTTTTAAAAAATAAACTTTGGTGTTTATTTATAAAGCTCTAACTACTAGAGCCAAGACTGTCAAGGAAGAGAAAAGTGAGGGAAAAACTATGGCCCCAAAAGAGAAAAGAATATATCTGCCCTTATCACAGAGGGAGAAATACTGATTTGAACTAGACTCGAGTGATTTAGACTCACTCAGATCCAAAGTGCTAATTTTTGCCTGGAGACAAACCACAGAGAGGGAAATCATCCTAATCCGCTCAGACCAGCCCACTCCTGGCTCTTCAGCAGCAGGAAGAGTTCAGAGCTCTCTAAGCTGCCAGCTCTCCCTCTCATCACCCAAGGGAGAACCTCAAGGCAGTGGACATCCGCATAGCAGAGAAGAGGGTCAGAGACTTTCAGCGATGGGAGGGACTCTCAAATCCTATTCCTTCCTTGCTCACTGCTCTTTCATTCTTACCAACCACTGGCAAAAATGAACTGTCACTCAGACTAGTGGTTCCCAAACATACTGGATTTCATAACCACCACAGACTTAAAAAAAATAAATAAGTACATAAAGTTCTGGGCTCCAGCTCAGACCCACTAAATCAGATCCTGGGTGATAGGGCCCAGGAATCTGTGTTTTTAGTAAAGTTCCCTGGTGATTCGAACTGTCATACCAACTTCAGGAAGCAGACAGGGACTGCCAGACTGTGGGCCACCTGGGTCTCTGCCCTTGGCAAAGGGGCTCAGCCCCGGGTCTGGCTCATTTTGGCAATTAGAGAGCTCTGGTCAGAACCGCAGCCCTCCCACCACCTCTCTGCTGTCCCCCACATCCACCCCATTGCAGACGCTGAGGAGCACACAGGGTCTCAGTGACTGCATGTTTTCATAACAACAGTTCTAAGCTATCACATCTCCAGGGAAGAAAATCTCCTAACAATGCTGCTAACACAACGCTTATAGCTCAGCACTGCATGTCACCCACCCTGGCTGCTGTTTACACTGTATAGTATTTGGCTAACGGTGTGTAGCTGGTCCCAAGCTGATTTTATCCAGAACCCTCTTTTCCTTGTGTGCGCATAAGCCGTACCTGCTGGAGGAGAGTGTGTGCACATAATTCAAATTCTACTCCCTAGTGATAACGCAATTATGTGTGATTGCAATTCTCGACATTCTTTCCACTTATTTTCTGCCACCAGAGTGACGAATGCTCCGATATGTGTCTGACTTTCTGTGATGCTCTGCCACGAAGTCTTGCAACTCGTCTCACTGACCATGTGAATGTCAAGGCTGGCTCGAAGCACTAAGCCGTTCCCAGAAAGAGCAGCCTCTCACACCTCCTGCCTTGTGCCTGCCTGCGAGATAGGATAGCGCCAGGCCCAATCCCTTCCCCGTCATGCCATCACATGGGCAAACACAAGGATTTGGTGCAGTCTTAGAACATTACCGATCCTCATTTTAGAAAGGGAATGTGTGTTTTCACAAGTGTCGATGTGAATATTTTACAAATGCATGTGTGTGGATACACATTGTGTGTGTGTATGAGTGAGTGTGTATGTGTATACCAATACACAAAAGACACAAATGTTCTACTGTTTGGGCTCTCAAAGAGCAATGCTATGACCATTTCTATATCTCATAATCATAACGGAGCACAGTTGCCATCTGTGGAGATAGAATTAACCCTTGAAAAGATTGAAATGTTTCCACGTCACTGAAAGTGATTCTTCAGTGTTGGCAAGTGACTCCCAGAAATTCAAGATTGATGGCGGAGGTGGCACGGGAGAGTGAAAGAGAAGCTATCCGTCCTCTCTGCTCATCCTGCTGTTATTACATCTGTGAAGTTGCTTGACAAATTCAGGCCATCCTCCCAGTGATGGAAGAGGAATGCGCCATGAAACAGTTCAAGAATTGTTATGGTTAGCAGAAAAGAATCAGGAGAAGCTCTAGGCGTTCTTTCTCTGCTTCCTGAAACAACTTCCTTTCTTGCTAATGCCCCCAAGTTGTTTGTCTTCTTTTATTTTTTTATTTTCATAGCTCCAGGACAAAATATTTCTATACTTCTTTTTTCCCATGGCAAAATATATGTAACATAATATTTATCATTTCAACCACTTGTAAGTGTACAATTTAGTCACATTAAATCTTTGCACTTTTTTTTTGAGTTGGAGTCTCACTCCGTCACCTAGGCTGGAGTGCAATGGCACACTCACAACCACCCCAATGTCGACCTGCTGGGTTCTGGCGATCCTTCCGCCTCAGCCTTCCAAGTAGCCAGAACAACAGGTGCGTGCTACCATGTCTGGCTAATTTTCGATTTATTGTAGAGACGAGTTCTTGCCAAGTTGCCCAGGCTGGTCTCAAACCCGCGGGCTCAGGCAATCCACTTGCCTCGGCCTCCCAAAATGCTGGGATTACAGGCTGAGCCACTGAGCCCAGCCAAATCTCTGTACGTCTTAATGGTGAATGCTATGATTCTACCATGCTCACTATTACATGCTTATGTGGCCTGTGGGAGAGACTAACAAGAGGGAACAAGTGAGAAGCCGCCAGCCCTTTCCTCTTTCTCTAGGGTTCCTTAACAGTTCACTCACTTCTCAATTCAGGAAATGTTTGCTGTGGGAAGGTTACCTGCAAAAGATGGTGTCAGGTCGAGAGGGAGATACACACTGCAGACCGTCTCCTGTCCCCCAGAGCTCCTCAGCAGCTGGGGAAGAAAGCCAGACCAAAAAATTAATTGTCAACAAAATACAGTAAAAATAAATCAAAATTAAAATGTAAAAAAATAACCCAGAGTACACAAGTGCTAAGAGGAAGAAGGAGGAAGAAGAATTAGACCCAGTGGGAGATCAGTGGGTAAACAGAATTTCTAAAAGAAGAGAAGAGAGATCCTGGCAAAACACAGTAAAGAACAGTGCCTGGGCTGGACGTGGTGGTGCATACCTGTAATCCCAACACTTTGGGAGACCAAGGCAAGAGGACTGCTTGAACCCAGAAGTTTGAGACCAGCCTGGGCAACATGGCAAGACCTCATCTCTACAATAAATAAAAAAATTAGCCAGTGTGGTGGTGCACACCTGTAGTCCCAGCTACTTGGAAGGCTGAGGTGGGAAAATTGCCTGAGCCCAGTAGGCTGAGGCTGCAGTGGCCCTGAGTATATCACTGCTCTCCAGCCTAGAAGACAGAGTGAGACTGACAAGAAGAAGAAGAAGAAGAGGAAGAGGAAGAGGAAGAGGAAGAAAAAAAAACTAGTGCCTGAAATGTAGTAAGTGCTCAATAATGATTTATTGAATGAATAAATGAAAGACATGAATGTATGAATGAATGATTGAATGAGGGCCAAATCTTAGCAAAGACCAGGTACTGTGAAAGTGCAGGGGAAATATAATGCATGGTGTGTCATAGCTGGCTGTGACCAGGATGTGAGGCGGAAGGCAGTGGTGAGATGCTCGATGCAAAACCGGGGAAACCCTTGACCCAAAATAGCAATGCTCATCAAAGTCCCAACAGAATGAACAGAAAGAAGGACCTTGAGGGAAAGACTAGAAGTGTAGGGACAACCCAAGTCAAGACCCTTACGGGGGTACTCAGAGTGGGGATGCAGGTAGGGGTGGGTGGAGCCCAAGAATTAAGACAGAAATTTAGATCAGAGAAGAGAATCTATGAGCATACCTATTAAGTTGTAGAACAAGGAAACAATAGTATCATCCACCCAACATGGACTAACGGCCCCCTCAGGCCACTCCCTGTGGCCGTGGAAAAAAAGTTGCTGTCATTGTCTTCACAGAGCTCCATTTTACTTTGAAAGCTAGAAAGTTCAATTGGTGATTTTGCCATCATCCGAAAAGTGCTGGTGTAGAGGCTCCGTATTAAATGCAGTGGAACACAGTGGAAGGAGAAATTCGTGCCACCCCCTGGGGTCAGAAGAAAACCTCATAGAAGAGATAACATTTAAACCTAGTCTTTGAAATAGAAACTCATCAGAGAAGCCAGAGAATAGAGGCGGGGCATTCCAGGCAGAGGGTTCAGCACAGACAAAGGGCACGGAATTGCTAGGCGAGTCAAACATTGCTTCACACTATAAGCAGCTACCTATTAATCTGTGCAGAAATACTCATACTGCTGGAGATTAACCATCTGGAGGATCCTCACAGCTGCTCTTTGAGAACCACAGTGCTAATGGACAAAAGGAAGCCATGAGAAATGGTAACCCTGGCCAAAAGAATCAAGGAAGCTAGAAAGCAGGACTCGGCTGCTTGACACCCTTATGAATGTCAGCCGAATTGATATCAAGTTGTTAGTCGTACTTTGATTCCTCACAAGTGTAAATTGGTCAGTATTATTACCAGTGAATGCTCCTATCCATCAGGAGTGAGTATTTTTCCTAATGGTCACCGAGATCACATTTGTGCATCTATCCAATGAACTTGAATACAATCTGCATCTCTTCACCTCCTCCAAACTCAAGCAGCACTAGGAGCTGTGGGCGGCCAGCCTTGATGCTTGGGGCTGTGAAGCATTTGCGGGTGTTTATTGACAGTTGGGTTGGTCCAAAACCCATCTCTCCATGCTGACACACATACGTAGTAATTAAAGTGGGGTTTATATGGCTTGAAATATTTTAATGTGAATGTACCCTGAGGGTCCTCAGCAAAGAGTTTGGTTTAATAAATTTAATAACTAATTAAGGCACCCTCAATTTCAATCTCCATTTGATTAATTTTTTAATGAGTTTCAGAATGTCTCTCAGGACATTTCTTCTCTAGATGTGGTGAGAAGCACACAGGCATGCGTACCAGGTGTGGGTTTTAATCTTTCACTTGCCAGTTACTAGCTGTGTGACCTTGGTAAAAATCACTGAATATCTCTGGGCTGTGTTTTCCTTCTCTATAAAGGAAAAGGCTTGGATGAGGTTTTCAATGCTCCTTGAGTTCAGCTTTTGTTAATGCAGGAGTCAAATGACTGTTATCAATGCTTCGCCTTCAGGGAGGCAGAGGTTCCTAAGCTGCACTGTGTGTGTGTGTGTGTGTGTGTGTGTGCGCGCGCGCGTGTGTGTTTCAATGAATCTCAAACAATCTAGTGGCTTTGTACAAGTAGTAGAATTAGGATTGGATATGTTATCAGTGTGCAGAAAGCTTCCTTGAAAGGTTTTATTAACTGGCCAATATACAGATAAAATTTGTAGACAATATGAAGTTATCGAACGTGGTTATTTTTCCAAAATGACTTAACCCCTTTGCTCCTGAGGGCTTGAATTGTTTTTCCTTAAGAAGCTACATCTTGGAGGACCCATCAGCAATTGGAGAAGACTTTTTCTGCTTTCTTCCGATAGCGATCTCAGGAAAAAGCAAGTCATCAGCCTGTCCTTTCTTTCTCCCGTCACCATGCTGGGCCAATTCCTTCAGGGGAAATTTGCCTTCAGGGAAGAAGAGACCTGCAGAGAAACAGGAAGAGGAAGATTCAAATGTTAACCACTCATTTGCTGCAACTGAGTGATCCTTCTTCCCAGGCAGCCTGGGGTATTGTAATCCTATAAATGTTTTTTAAAGCAAGATTTATTGAGAGGACAGAAAAGCTCCCACAGTGGGAGGGGATCTGAGGGGGTAGCCCGACATTTGCTTTTGCCTTGAGCAGTATCGTGGAGGAGCATGACCTGGGAGAAACACTGGTCTGAACTGTCTCATTCAGCTTAGCCAAATGCTGATTATCCAAATCCACGGCAAACCTGCCTTTCAGCTTTTTTGTGACATGACTCCTTCCTTCTGCAAATTTAACTCCTCTTTAGGAATGAGAGGTTGGCCTGTTTTCCAGCTTCCTAGGAGTGGGAACTTCCCAGAATGGCAACATTAGTTTATTTAAAATCAATTTGAATTCCCAGAATTTTAGAATCATTCATAATCAAATTTTAGAATAAAAACACATTCTAAAGTAAGGTCAAAGAGTGCACACTCACTAGTCATCAGAGAAATGAAAATCAAAACCACATTGAGATACCACCTAACCCCAGTAAGAATGGCCATCATTAATAAAATAACAGGTGCTGGCGAGGTTGCGGAGAAAAGGGAATGCTTCTACACTGCCGGTGGGAATGCAAACTAGTACAACCTCTATGGAAAACAGTGTGGTGATTTCTGAAAGAACTAGAAATTGACCTTCCATATAACTGACCCAGCAATCCCCCTATGGGGAATATACCTGGAGGAACTCAGATCATTCTACAAAACAGATCCCTGCACATGCATGTTTATTGCAGCACTATTCATAATAGCAAAAACATGAAAATAACCGTGCTGCCCATCAAAATTGGACTGGATAAAAAAATGTGGTACATATGCATGATGGAATATTATGCAGCCATAAAGAAGGACAAACATATGGACTTGGCAGCAACTTGGATGGATTTGGAGTATATAATACTCAGTGATCTATCACAGAAACAAAGAACAGAGTACCACATGTTCTCATAAGCAGACCCTGAAAATTTACCATAATACTGTGAGAAAGGGATTGGCAGTGGGATACTGCTGGGGGCGGGGGGTAGTGGGCACAACATCAGTAAGCATACCTGATCTCAAGCCAGGCAAATCATCAGAGAAATGATGACCTGCAAGTCAGATGAGTGAATTCCTGAAGCTAGATCTGGAAGAGAACAGTGCTAAAGGACATTGCAGAAGAGAATCTTGCTAGCTTGGGACTGGGAGGAATGGCTTCATCCAGAGACTGGAACTGACTAGATATACGGCTGGAAAGAAGCAAGAGACGCTACTGAATAGTCCCAGGCAAAGTGGGGACCAAAAGGAGGCTAAAACTTTACCTGTACGATGTCCACTTGTGTACCTAATCCTGAATTGTACCATGCATCTTTAAAATAACATAAATTTTTTTTTTTAAAGTGCACACTGCTCCAAAGCCAATGTACTATTTGGGAATGTTCCTGCTGTGCCAAACTTTTTAAGAGCATGCCTGTTATCGTATTCAGTATTCACAAAGACCTCAGTAACAATTTGGGGGTCAGAGCTACAGCAGTTAAACCCATTGGCTGGTTGGGGCTAAGATGCTTAAGTCATAATTATTAGGTAAAGTTAGTTGGCCCTTTACAATGATCAGGAAAAGAGTGACAAATGTTACACAAAAGAAATTGATGACCATACAGGATGAGGATTTTTGCCAGGATAACAATAATAGAAACTACAGTGACAACAGAGATTTGAGACTCAGTACTTTCTAATACTTAGGACCTTCTAATACTAGTGATTCTTTTAAAAAAAAATCTCTAAATCAACTCTATGTATGAACAATTATAGCTTACTGTGATCATTTGATATCTCTATAACATTGCTTCTATTAGACCATCTTACTCCTTTCTCTGAAGTCTAACGAGATGCTCCTCTGCCCTATACTCTGAAGAAACAAATGCAATAACTCAATATCCAGGGTGACTTCCAAAGCCGTTTTTAGGTTGAAAACTCTCTTGCTAATCTTGTAGCTCCACTTCTACCCAAATGCCCTGACTTAAGACAGAAGCTGAGAATCCCATGTCTTTGGAGTACCAAAGAATCCAAGACCCAATAATTAATCCCATTTTCAGAGTACCATCAGGAAATAGGGGACTGTCTCTCATGCCAGTGTCTCTGGGCTTCCTCACTGCTTTCCAACACTCCCTCTTTGTCTGTCTGTTCTTTCTCTTACCCTATTCCTTCCCTTGCCTATAACTTCAGCCAGCTAGCACTCAGGGATCCTACTGGATGTTAGTTTAAACCAACACTGGGGCTAACAAGACTAACAACAATCCCTTCCCCGCCTCCGTGAAGCACCGCCCCATCCCACCTGTCCCAAACCTGGAGGCTTGAAGAATCCTGCTTGTATTTTGCTAGGCTTGCTTTACACACAGGTGCTGTTCTTTTACTACGTGAAGCATGCCTGAAGTAAGCATGCAGGCATGATCCATCCAAGATGCACATTTTTGTTCTGTTACCTAACAAAGAGGAATTCCTGACCGTTCTTCAGCATATTAGGGCAATGAAGTTGACTCCCACACAACAGCCTCTCAAACACATCATTGTTCTTATATGGGTAGTGACAGGAAGGTTGAAACCGTGGTAAACATTCCTGAAACCATTTCGATTTTTTTCTTCCTTCTTAGTAAGATGTTTGTAAATGTAGCCATGGCAATAAACATCTGACTGGAAAGGTTAAATGCAACTTTAGAAATTCTCCTGGCTGGCAGTTTCCAAACACAGTCCATGCACATCAGAAACACTTGTGGAGACTGTTAAAAAATTGGATTCTCATACGCTTAACAAACACTTTCTAAATCACTGGGATCAGAGTCCTAGAACGCTATTGCAAGTAAATAGCTCAAATACAGCTAGACTTCAAAACACTTGGTGAACGGTTCATGCTCAGTCACTTGCACACATGCTGTTCTCTGGGTGAGAAGATGACAACTGAGAATGAACATCGTGACTTTTGAAGGAGGGTCAGGGTTCAAGGCAAAGTTAGAGAAACTAAGACCCTTAAAACAAACGGGTGGTTTCTTTGACCAGACTTCCAGGTAACCCTGTCAGGCTCTGGTGCTTGTGATATTTACATGAAAGAACTTGAGCTTGAAGCCCATGGAGACTGGACACCAAGATGAAGCCCTACTCCAGCTATTGTTGTTCAAGTAAACTTTGCTCCTGGAGGGTAAAGTTGGGTGGCAGGAGCAGAGAGTTGGCACAGAGCTGTGGGCTCATTTTGCCAGAAGCTCCCTAATTGCCCTTTCTTGGTGTTCTGTTGGTATCCCAGTCACACCCCATCATACTGGTCACCATGTATGAAAACAGTAAATGTCTAGTTGGGCATGGTAGTGCACGCCTGTAGTTCCAGTTACTTGGAAGGCTGAGGCGGAAGGATCGCCGGAGCCCAGCAGGTCGAGGTATCACTATGCCCAGCTAATTTTTTTATGTTTTGTAAAGACAAGGTCTCCCTCTGTTGCCCAGGCTAGTCTCAAACTCCTAGGCTCAAATGATCCTCTCACCTCTTCCTTCCAAAGTGCTGGAATCACAGGCACGAGTCACCACGTCCAGTCTACTCTCTGCATTTGTTTTTTTTTGTTTTTTTTTGAGTTGGAGTCTCGCTCTGTCGCCCAGACTGGAGTGCAGTGGCCGCTCCCGGCCACCGCAGCCTCGACCCGCTGGGCTCCGGCGATCCTTCCGCCTCAGCCTCCTGAGTAGCCAGAATTACAGGCACGCGCTACCACGCCCAGCTGATTTTTTGATTTATTGTAGAGATGAGGTCTCGTCAAGTTGCCCAGGCGGGTCTCGAACCCGCGGGCTCAGGCAATCCACTCACCTCAGCCTCCCAAAGGCGCGGGATTACAGGCTGAGCCACCGAGCCCGGCTTACTCTCTGCATTTTTAAAAAGAAATGTAATAGAACTGCAGCAGGTGTTTAGTTTCAGAAGCAATGGAATAAAATGTAGGGATAGACACCAGATTAGGGGACCAATGCATGTGAAGTCAAGCCCCGCTTCTGTCCATTGTAACTGAAGCTTATGCAAAATAATATCTCACATCACAGCATGTTTATCAAGTATTCAAGAGAGTTGCTTGAACTTTTTTTTTTAATAGAATTAGAGATTTTTTTTAGAGTCTTTGTTCTGAGGAACTGAGTAGTTTAATCACCAAAACCTGATTGGACCCAATGTTCTTTCTAATGTCATTCCCTCCATTAAAGCAAATAAATGTTCTGGCTTTATTTTGATTAAAAATTTTAAAAGGGCCAGGCACGGTGACTCAAGTCTGTAATCCCACCCAGCACCTTGCGGGGTCGAGGCAAGAGGATTTCCTGAGCGCGTGGGTTCGAGACCAGCCCAAGCAACTTGGTGAGACCTGGTATATACAATAAAAGTAAAAAAAATTTTCTGGGCATGGTAGCATGTGCCTGTAGTTCCGGCTACTTGGAAGGCTGAGGTGGAAGGATCGCCAGAGCCCAGCAGGTTGACGCTAGGGTGGCAGTGAGAATACTACTGCAAAAAAAAAAAAAAAAAAAATTAAAAGCAGATGAGGAGTAGCATAAAAAGGGTAAGATGGAATACAGGTCTTTCTTTAAAGTTATACAAATAAGAGTTAATATTTACTGAATACCTGCGTTGGGTGGGTTTACGGATATTATCCTACTTATTCCAAACAAGGTTCCTATAAGATAGGGTGCCATTATTATTCCCACTATCGAGATGAGAAAACCAGGATTTAGAGCAGCTAAGCAATGTGCCCAATGTATCACATGGTCAGGTCTGCTTGGTTCTAGGACAGGTGGCAGACCCTTCTTAAAGGGCCAGATGTACACACTTTCGGCTTTGTGGGCCATGTAGTTTCTGTGTCTACGCTGCAACTACTCAAGTCTGCCATTGTGTAGTGAAAGCAGGTACAAATGATCGCATAAATGAATGGGCATGACTGTGTTCCAATAAGACGTAATTTACAGAAACAGGCCAGCTGGATTTGGCAGGTGGTGCTAACCATTGCAAATGCTTCTTGTTCTTAGGTAGGACAATATTTTAAATTGCAAAGCACATGGGTTGCTTTTCAAATTAAATGTGTTTGAAATCCTGCACAAAACATTCTAATGACGTTGAAACTAATTAAGCTACAAACGAATTCACTCAGCAAATACTAGTTGAGTGCCTATTGCCAGGATGTTGGTAACACAGTGACAACAGATGCCTTCATGGAGTTTACTGTGGGGGGAAAAAAGACAAGCAAATAGACATTTACTGCTTTCCTTTTTTTTTTTTTTTTTGAGTTGGGGTCTCTCTCTGTCGCCCAGACTGGAGGGCAGTGGCACGTTCCCGGCCACTACAGTAAATAAAAAATTAGCCAGGTGTAGTACCTCATGCCTATAGTTCTGGCTACTTGGAAGGCCAAAGTGGAATGATCACGGGAGCCCAGCAGGTCGACGCTGGGGTGGCCGTGAGTGTGCCATTCCACTCCAGCCTGGGCGATAGAGTGAGATTCCAACTCAAAAAAAAAAAAAAAATGCAGAGAGTGGGGTAGTGTAGGAGGAAGCACTGAAAATATCAAATGGTTTTTGGTATCAAGAAAGGTCTGAATGATGAGAACAAGTCAAGAATTTCCAAGGGTATCTTTTACTTAACTTACAACCCTCATTGCTGGAAAGTCTACTGACCACTTTTGTTAACATAAATTGCTTAAGCCCTTTAATCAGAAAAATGTCCTGCAGAGAGGATCATAGCTCATGTAAAGGAGGACAGTATTCTGACTCATCTAACATTTTATTCATGAGTTTTTCTTTCTGATCAAGCAGCTTAAATGGAATTTCAGTTTTCCTTTAGTATTCAAGATTTCCAAAGCCTTGGCATCGACCAGGATTCTGTCTTACAGGAATTTGAAGCAGTAGGCAACTCCTACTTTGACTTCTTTAAGTATTCATCCACCCACCGGAGGAGTGACCTGTTTGGGCACAGTGTCTAACTGCCCATAGCAACAGGAATTTACAGTTTTGTTAATGTATACATCTGCTGTAAAAGTTGGGCTGCAGTCTGAATTTCTATAATTAAGATACTCATATGTTGGATAGAATCTGTCTAGAATTAACACATTTCTTCTAGAATTTTACCTTGGACTCCAAGAGATACATTCACTCTGCTCTATGTCAGTTTGGGGTGTCCAAAAAGCAGTCATCAGGAAGGACATGAGGGAGATTTACTGCGGTAAGGCCCAAGAAGGATATGGTGGCGAGGGAGCAGGAATAGGCAGGAAGACCCTTCAGATCATGACACAGGACTGACAATGTGGAAGGAGAGAAGGGGAAAGAGAAAGTACATAGGGAAACTCGGATCGAAGGGTAGCTCTGCGGAACTCTCAGCCAGGCCGATGTGTGGCTCCAGGCAGAGGCTGTCCATCGGTGGAGTCTCATGTTGGGTATACGTGGTCCAACTCTAGTTCTCTGCATTTCGGTCGTTGGCTAGGATCAGCTTGGTGAGACTGTGGCCTTGGAGTGAACACAGTAGAGGTCACTGCCAGAGGCTGTTGGATCACTGCCTCCTTGTATCTTGTTCTCTTGAAGAGAGATTTGAGCAACACACCTCCAAGGTCACCACAGTCCACTCTTCACCACACAGGTCCCCTTTCTACCCAAGTTCAAGGAGCAGCTCCTCCATAGTTCCCATCATCCTCTCTTCCTCAGGAGAATCTTGGTAAAGGTGAGTGGGACAACAACAGTCCCATCTCTGCCGTTTGGTCGCCGTCTCCTCCCTCTACTTTAGATCTGTTCTCAATCTCCCTCACCCTCACCCTTTACTTTAACAGTCACTAGCAGCTCTCTGGTGGCTTAACCCAAACCCTCATCTCTGAGGGCTCTGAGACCCGTGCACTCAAATCCCTCCTATGCCAGGGTTGCCGTCGGTGTCCATTCATAGCTATAATTGGACAGGGAATTTCCAAGACATCCCAAGTGGATAACTGGGTTCATCCCTGCCCCTGTTGCGCAAAGGCAGCCCTATGTCTCTTGCTGAGCAGGGTCAAATGCTCTTGCTAAGATGGTGATCTACTTCCTGCCTGCTGGTTTCTGGACACAAGGATTCCAGAATGCCCAGGTTTAGGAGCCGTATCTTGTAATCCAGTGAGACTCCTTTCTCTGTACCCTGGCGAGAGGACACTTCCCCTGGAGACCAAAACTTCGAATCCTGCAGAGTCCAGAATGACCAAGATGAGTCAGTCATTGAGAAAAATGGTGAGACTCCTCCTCCTCCTCCCTCTGTACTCTCCCTAGAGGGAATGGAGTCTCATAGAAAGTCCCCTGAAAAACCCTGTGTCCTGAAGGATGGCTCTCCATCCACAGGGTATTGTCACCCAATTGGCACTTGAGCTGCACCTTCAAAAGGTCATTCCAGTGCTCTAATGGCCACGGCTCCTGTCGATGGACCAGGAATCCATGTGTGTCAGCAGTTTCTAAGATCGTCCTTCATGGTCTCTACTTACCAGTGTTATTCCCTGTGTTCCCCTTGAGAGTGAGCTGGGCCTAGTGTACTTCTAACAAACAGAACACAGAAAAAGTAATGAGATGTCACTTCTGAGGTTAGTTACAAGAGGACTTTGGCTCCATCCTACCCTCTCTTATTCTATTACTTGCTCACTCTCATAGAAGCCAGCTCCATGTAGCCAGTGGTCCTACAGAGAGACCCATGTGGCAAGGAATTGAGGGAGGCCTCTGGCCAACAGGCAGCAAGGCACTGAGGCCCTCAGTCTAACCTCTTATGAGAAACCGAGTCCTGTTAGCAACCACATGAGTGGGCTTGGTAGTAGTTCCTCCCTCGGTCTTGCCTGGAAGGTATCCCAACTTGGCCAACATCTTGGTTGCAGCCTTGTGGGAGCACCTGAGCTGGAAGAGCCAATCAAGCCACACCACACCTGAACTTGTAACCCATAGGAACTATCAGACATATGTTGTTTCAGGTTGCTAAGCTTTTGGTTTGGTTTATTTTGAGTTGGAGTCTCACTCTGTCACCCAGACTGGGGGGCTGTGGAACGTTCCCGGCCACTACAGCCTCCATCTGCTGGGCTCAGGCGATCCTTCCTCCTCAGCCTTCCAAGTAGCTGGAACTATAGGCACGTGCCACCATGTCCAGCTAATTTTTTTGATTTGTTGTAGAGATGAGGTCTCACTAAGTTGCCCAGGCTGGTCTCAAACCCATGGGCTCAGGCAATCCTCTCACCTCAGCCTCCCAAATTGCTGGGATTATAGGCGTGAGCCACTGCACCCAGCTCAAGTTTCTAAGTTTTAGAGTAATTTGTAATACAGCAACAGATAACTAATATATAGTCTTATGTTGGGCCATTCTCTCTCTTTCTTCACAAGGTAGACATTCAAGTGTGCGACTTGCAGTTCAGCCCATTGGAAAGATTAATTTATTTGCTCTCTTTCAAGTCCATGCCTGAGGGCAGCAGTCATGTTGCTGCTGTACATTTTGTACTTACTCCCACATGCCAATCTCCTCCATCCATAACGCAAGCTCAGGCTTTTTCCTTCTGTGTAAGTTGATCATATAGGGATCCCTACATGGCATGGGTGCCTGCGGAAGGAGAGATACGGGTGCAACTGTGGCTGGGTACATGGGGGGAGGCTGGCTACCTTCTCATGAACTCTACTTGACCCTCCCGTTCTGCTTGGGCTGGATCCTGGATACACCAGACCCATCTTTTAATGGGCTATTGCTAGATCTGTCTCACTTTATGACCTGGCAGGTCCAAAATAACCCAACCCATGATGGGTAGTTCTGGGCACTTGGTATCCCATGGTCATGCATTCCATGCCTACCAGGGCACAGTTACGTGTCAAGAGTTATTTATCAAAAGTGCATAGTGTTTAGCTGCGGATGGCAGGGTGAGGTTCCAGAACTCTGGGAGCCTGTATTGTGATTCTCTCACGGAGACTTTCCATAAGCTTCGCTTGGCTGCCACTGAGACCTCCACAACACAGCTCTGCCAGAAGCGGTGGCCCCAGTAGCAGGGCTACTTGTATTGGACCAGCTGCAGGGCATTTATCTGCTCTGGGCCCCACTCAAAGCTGGTGGCCTTCTATGAGATGGCATATGGGTGGACAATATTCCTAGATGTGGAATGTGTGGCTTCCAGAACCCCAAAGGCTCGCTGGGTTCTGTGTTTCCCAACAAGGTAAGGAGCGCAAGAGGCAGCAATGCATCTCTGGCTCTGGAGGTACAGCCAGCACATCCACAACCACTAGACCCCAAAAACTTCACTGAAATGGGAGGTCTCTGAATTTTGATGAAGTTTATTTCCTACATTCGGAGAGCACGTGTTTGGCCAGGGTCTCCAACCTTGTTTTGTTTTGTTTTATTTGCCTGATCAGCATGAAGTTATCAGTGTAATAATGTTCTGAGGGAGGTCCAGATGACCCAGCTCCCTTTTTCAGAATATATTACAACCAAGGCTAGGACAGTTAACACAGTCTGGAGCAAAACTGTAATAATGTTACCCATCCCTTGGTTTTCTCAAACTTTCATGGATGTTGATCTCAACTATATGATTGGAAACTAGGAAAATGACCTTCCGGATCATTTTCCTGGTTGACTTCTGTAAACAGAGCTTCAACAAGCACTCACCTAGTATTTATTCATTTGTTTATATTTTATGTCTCCCCAACTAAAATATAAGCTCTTTGAGATCCATAACTGTCAGGTTAGTCCCTGCTGTATTCCCAGCATCGTTAACAGTACCTAGTACAGAGTAGGTGCTCAATAATTGAATGAATCTACTGCATTATTATTTTAATTTGAATTACTTTAATTATGAGTAAGATTGTATTTCTTGTCCTATAAACTGTCTTTTCCTTACTATTATTGTTATAATTAAAAATACAATAATAGGAATGATAAAATATATTTGCTCACCCGTTCCTGGCCACAGGCAGTTGCCATCTTAGAACAGACTAAAGGGTCAGTCTAGTCCTGAAAACCTGATGTCTAAGGATAAGTATGGCAACAATCTAGATGACTTAGGGATTTTGACATATCCTAGCCTCTTATGTTTCCTTAGCATTCCTTTGTCACTGCAACAGGCACTTATGTAGCATAATAATTGCCTTTTTATTTGTCTATTACTTATCCTAGATTAGATTAAAGGAAGGGACTTTGTCCTTTGATCATATATAATAGGAACTAGCACAATTCCTGACAAAGAATGGGAAATAAGTAAGTTAATTAAATGAATGTCCGTGAACAAATGAATCAAGTCACCATGCCAGGTCTAAGCAGCAATTAGCAAATTTAATTTAGATAAAAACAGATTTCTCTGCTCTTCACTCTGGAATGATATCCCATATTCAAGTACCATGACATGATTCAGTTGTCTAACTGGGTCCTGGCCAAAACTGGACTCAGTTCTGGGAGTTCTGAAAAGAAACTTTTTGTGAACTTTTGCCCTAGGGCACTCATTGCTCTGTGGGATATATGATGAAATAGCTTTTTTTTTTTTTTTTGAGAAATAAACATTGCCCAAAAATAGAAAAGAGGAAAAAAGTCTCTGTTGAGAGACTTAAAAGTTATTGCACTGTGAATAAAAATAACCTTTTGACATACATGTATATATGCCCATTTATATGTAGATTACTTGGAAATATTATAGTCTAGGTAGTTGGAAATATTAACATGAGAGAGAGGCAAAAGCCCTTGCCCATGTAGAAACATGTCACATAAAATCATGTAGTAAGCCGGGCTCCGTGGCTCAGCCTATAATCCCATGCCTTGGGAGGCTGAGGTGAGTGGATTGCCTGAGCCCGCAGGTTCAAGACCCGCCTGGGCAACTTAGTGAGACCTCATCTCTACAATAAATCAAGAAATTAGCCGGGCGTGGTAGCGTGCGCCTGTAGTTCCAGCTACTTGGAAGGCTGAGGCGGAAGGATCACCGGAGCCCAGCAGGTTGAGGCTGCGGTGGCCGGGAGCAGCCACTGCACTCCAGTCTGGGAGACAAAGTGAGACTCCAACTCAAAAAAAAAAAAAAAGAAATTCGAGAAC